>SKCR01039008.1:0-51342 GCA_019454045.1 Zanthoxylum bungeanum | reverse complement strand
CGTCATGCCAATTAATCCTTGTTCAGTTAAATTGTTTATAAGTCAAGACTCCTAAAATATGTACTCCCTCTCTCAAGTTCCGAGTGAAAATATCATTAACTACAGACTTCGATATCTCTATAAAAATCTAGTAGTTAACAACTCATTACGCTTTGTGATTCTATATTAACGACTTCAAAGGAACTACAGATTCTCTCGAACTATATAAAATCCTAGGTCATATTCTCTAGATCTATTCAAAGTCTCCTCTCTCGAGTGATAGATTCTAAACATATATCATCTTCAATTGTGGCCAACAATCAAGAAACATTAAACTCAAAAGAATATAAATAAATTAATAAAAGTTCATAACAAAATCGACAATTAAAATAAATGTTCAAGCATCAGTTACATCATTCTCCAGAATTAAGGAGTTAGTTCATGACTAAAGATAAAAATAATGAATAACAAGTCATGAATCTAATGGAAATCATTAGAGTTCTAAGAAAGAAATAAGATGACAAAACCCGAATTGAATATCTTCCTCTTCGGACGTCACTGGCTTCGTCTCCTCTTGTTGCTCTTCAATCCTCCTCCTTAGATCTCTAAAAATATGTGTTTTAGTGTTTTGTGCTGTGTATTAGCCTCCCCTCTTGAGTATTGGACGGAGTCATGTATTTATAATAGAGCTTTCTGGTCCGCGGGGGACGCTGCGGCGAGGAACAGTGGGCGCTACAGCGACCATCTCTCGGGAAAATGTATGTACATGACTAGATTTCCTCGAGTAGATTGAAATCGATATATTATGGGTCTCGTAACTCTTTCTAGATCAAAGGTTATAACCTTTTTAATTTCAATGTGCAGCTGATGCTGGTTTTTGCTGCTTCTTGAATCTGATACTCCCGATAGGTCCCGAAATACGTGTATTTGCTCCATTCTTGATGTTATAATGCTTCCTACAAATAATACATAAAATAAACTATAAAATACATTGAATGGCTCGAACCATAACAAAATAATAGGCTAAATATGCTAGAATAAGTGGGTATAAACCACACTTATCAGTACTTGATAGTTCAAAATTGTTGCTTTCTTCATAGCTTCAACTGGGCCTATCGTTGTTAGCCTGCTCTCATCCTCCTTCAGAAGAAGCCCTTTCACAAATATGTTAATGCTGGAAGGATCCGAGATTGCAGTCGACCTATGAGGGATCCTTATAATAACATTGTCCATGTCTTCCTCCACCTTAGTAACGACTTTTCTTTTCTTCCTAGCCGTGACCATTTCAGTCGACTTTCCCTTCTCCATTACGACCTCATCATGTACGACCTCTCAGGGTTTAGGAGCTTCAACCTTTTCAGCCTCTGGTTCCATTCCCTTTGCTTTCTTAGCCTTCCTTCAGCTCTTCATTTTGTCGATTGAAGATACTTTGAAGGGGCCAGACATTATATCTTCTACGCACAAAAGTTCTTTGGGAGTTAAAGGCTTTAAAAACTTTGGCTCTCCAAAAGTCTCTTGACACGACCAACTACAGTATAACACAGCCAAAATGTGTTTACTAAGGGCCAAAAGGGTACCTTCGCGATCATGGATCTTCATCCACAGCAGAGTTGCCCTCAATCTTTTCTCTACCAATATGACTCTCCAATCTCTCTCTTCGGGAGGTAAAGCTAAGATTGCTTCAGTATTGGAAATAGTTCAACTCGTTGTCTCAAACGTCCGGTTTCGCAGTGGATCTGCAAAAAACAAATATAGGGTTAGACCAATCATAAAGTGTATTCAAAGAGAATGCATGATAAAGATATAATACTCACTCGACAAACTCCAATATTCTGGGATTCGACCAGCTCCAGCCTACCCAAAAATATCCTCACCCCTCACAAAGAAATAGTCAGACTGGTAATTCCCCCTATCATTTGTTGGTAGTCCGGTAACTAAATATTTCTTCCTCTGCCGAAGAAACAAAGTGTACATTCCCTTCTCATTCAGGTGTTCCTTTAGGTAATATATGGATAATACATCCTTCACTTCAAAGAACACTCCTAACTCGAAGGCCATGCATTTAATCGACAACAAAATCCTCAAAGTATTTGGAATCAGCTGAGAATGAGCGATCTGAAAATGGTCTAAAACCTCCCAAATCAATCTTGGTATGGGGAATCTCAATCCGTCAACAAAAGGCCTTTCATAGAACCCAATCCACCCTGGAACTTTGTAATCGATTCAACAGAGGAAGCCTCAATTCTAATGAATCTGGAAATTTATACTTACATATGATTTCCCTCAATGATTTCTCAGTCACTCGACTAGCGGGGTTCTTCGTTAACAAGTTTGTTGGTTCACTCATACTAGGAACTTCACTCGACTTTCCAATTGCAAGTAAATTCCTAAGTGGTATAGCCTCAGTAGGAACTTCTTGAGATAACTTGGCTACGGTTATTAACCCAGTCTCAATTAGATCCTGATACGACCAATCTCTATATACCTCTACCTCTTTCGATTTACTAGAAGATGATTCGAAAAAAATATCAATCTCGGCTCCTAAATTGCCTAAAGATTTTTCACTCGACATTTTTTAAACGACAAACATACAAACACGAGGTTCCTAAAAATTCTATCACTTAAAGATCAAACCCAAACCCAACCCTCAAACACAATTTCGATAATAAGTCCACAGTTCAAAAGATCAAATAGCCTATTTTGCCTAAGAACATCTTGAATCTACACTATGAATGTTTAAAGATATTGAAGAACGAAAGAAGGGTTTAGAAGAATACCTTGAAGAGCTTGAGACTTCTCTATACTTGATGGCTGAAGAGAAATTTTGTGAATGAGGCAAATGAGCTCTCAAAACTCTCTTCTATACCGTCTCTTTTTGGCGCTTCGAATTCCCGCCAAAAGTACCTCGAAGCTTGTGCTAAGGTTGCATTAAATAAATAAGAGAATAACCTAGAAAGCAGCCACATCCCATCAGGTCATAGGGAATCTTTCAGCAATGTCGACTGAAAGATATTAAAAGCCCTCACGCTAAATATACAACAAGACGTTGTATGGAGGCTTAGAACATGAGATGCCGCCAACTAACATTATCCCAATCCTGACTTTGTACCAAATATATAACCTTTCGACACGACATCATGAGAAGGCTTAGAGGAATGAGGACTCATGTCGAGTCAATTGAAGACATGGACCTCTCTCAGTCCATACGACAATGTCGAGTAAAATGGCTCTTGAAACTTCATCTCATTTAGTCGACCGGGGACATCCCCCGAATGACTCATGTCGAGTCAATTGAAGACATGGACCTCTCTCAATCCATACAACAATTTTGAGTGAAATGGTTCCTGAACCTTCGTCAGGTTCAGTCAATCGGGGACATCCCCCGAAGGACTAGTGTTGAGTCAATTGAAGACACAGACCCCTCTCAGTCCATATGATAATGTCGAGTGAAATGGCTATTGAACCTTCGTATAGTTCAGTCGACCGGTGACATCCCCAAAAGACTCATATCGAGTCAATTGAAGACATGGACCTCTCTCAGTCCATACGACAATGTCGAGTGAAATGGCTCCTGAAACTTCATCTGATTTAGTCGACCGAGGACATCCCCCGAATGACTCATGTCGAGTCAATTGAAGACATGGACCTCTCTCAATCCATACAACAATGTCAAGTGAAATTGTTCTTGAACCTTCATCAGGTTCAGTCAATCGGGGACATCCCCCAAAGGACTCGTGTCAATTCAATTGAAGACACGGACCCCTCTCAGTCCATACGATAATGTCGAGTGAAATGGCTCTTGAACCTTCGTCTAGTTTTGTCGACCGGGGACATCCTCAAAAGACTCATGTTGAGTCAATTGAAGACATGGACCTCTCTCAGTCCATACGACAATGTCGAGTTAAATGGCTCATGAACCTTCATCTGGTTCAATCGATCGGGGACATCCCCTGAAAGACTCATGTTGAGTCAATTGAAGACATGTACCTCTCTCAGTCCATACGACAATGTCGAGTGAAATGGCTCATGAACCTTCATCTGGTTCAGTTGACCGGGGACATCCCCCGAAGGATTCATGATGAGTCAATTGAAGACATGCACCTCTTTTAGTCAATAAGACAATGTTGAGTGAAATGGCTCCCGAACCTTCATCTGGTTCAGTCAATCGGGGACATCCCCCGAAGGATTCATGACGAGTCAATTGAAGACATAGACCTCCCTCAGTCCATATGACAATGTCGGGTGAAACGAATCCACTCCTGAACCTTCGTCAGGTTCAGTCGACCTGGAACACCCCCTGTTGACTCATATCGGGTCAACTAAAGTAATGAGTTTCCCTCAGTCTGTACGACAGCATCATGTGAATCAGCTTTAAAGCCTTTGACAGGATCAGCAAATAAGTGCCCCACATCCAGTTTCATTCGACAATAATACTCTCAAAGTCAAGAACTTCTAAACTTAGAGAGTATGGGACAAACTGTACCGGCCAAATTTGGGCCCAAGGGTAAAATTGACATTTCACCTAAGGGTCAACCAAAAAACTCGAAACCTAGTAGTAAGCATACTGTGAGAACCAATATCAGACCAAGAGGCCTCACAAGCCCAAGCCCAATATCACCAAGAGACCAGTTCAAGAGGACCTACAGACTCTACAGTTACCAAGTTAAGAAACGTCTGAAGCTCATAAACCCTCCACTAAATTGACTGTTATAAAAGCTCTAACAGGCAAAAGAAGAGTAAATGACCCTACCTCAAAGGACTTATAAAAAGAAAAGGTCTTGGCGTGGAGAAGGGAGATTTTGATTGAATCCTATAGTATTTCGCCCTAGATTCACCAAACAATACACCACCCTCACGGCAAACAAACAGAGACTGAGGTAATTTCAAGCCTTATTCTTCCTATTTTCTCCTCTTCCTTATTACTGACTTGGGCGTTGGAGAGCCTACGATTACCACCACACCGGTGGGCAGTACTCCCTACTCACCCTACCCTCATTTTGCAGGTTCGCTATTGCCCTCTAAAATTCAGATTCTCGATTGTGGACTTAAGGCGAGAACCAACATCCACAATAATTAATAATTAATGATATTATGAACAATAATAACCAATTTATTTTCAATCAGTTTTTATTTTCCATTAAAATTGTTTGACCTTTAATCCTCTTCCCTCATTGTGTCAACAAAAATGTACAGTTTCTCTAACACCACAAAATAACACACTTGTTTATCTCTCTCGTCTCTTCTCAAAATCATATCTTTTTCATTTTGAAAATCAAAGTTGTTTGTCTTTTGCTTTGCGCTGTCTCTCTTCTCATCTACCTGTCTTCGCCTCTTCTAATATCTCTGTCCTCGAACTATTTTCTCTCGGATTTTCTCAGCTACCAAACAGGAATTGGAAGCATAATTTTTCAATTCTAACATATTTTGCGTTAAATTTTATATTTTCAAAGACTTATTATGAGGAAGATGATGAGGTGGTGCCACAGCCAGAGTTGAGGCTGAGAATAGATGTTGATGAAAATAATAATAATAATGACAATAATAAAGGGGACTATTTGAAAGATGGGGAGTTTGGTTCACCAAGAAGATGAAGTTGTGGGAAAGTATGGTACTGGGTCAAGTTAGCTTTGTTTTTAACTTGTTTAGGGCTATTTGCTGCTGCTTTTCTCAAACGGGTTGGTCCTTATTTTGTGGATAAGGTTCATGTCAGAAAATTCGATTTGAATGATGTTTCCAAGCAAATATTTTGGGTGTGAGTATGGAAATTGGTTTAGTGCAAAATCGATTGAGACAGTATTTTTTTGAGCTTATTTTATCCTGAGGACGACGGGGCTGATATACTCCTAGCACAAATTTTAGGCAGAGCCGCGAAACATCTAAAGATAGAACTAGTCCGCGACTCAAGCCAACTTCAATTTTATGTTCCTGTTGAACGATAATATTTTTCTTATTTGTGCAAATTGAAGTAACAATTTTAAGACGTTATCGATCTGTCATATTTACTTATGTTATATTTGATACTGTTCTTATGGTGCAATTATAAGTAAATTTTGCATGAAATGAATTTTAAAGGAATTGATAGGCTAGTGAGGATTTTGGCTTTAATAGATTTTGTGTCTTGAGTATTGACAAATAAACATACTTCTTGAAATGGGTATATTCGATATTTGCATTCTGCAAAGTGTTATTTTGAATTGGGTCTTTACGAGACAAATTGTATTAGGTTATTAGTTTAGATGTTCAACCATGTATGATTGCATGTTTTTAATAAATTTTCTGTTGGTATGCTTATGATGTTCCTTATGTTTAGATGGTAAGCTCTTTTGTTATAGTTTATGACTTACTTTATTTTGTCAATGTTTCTACAACATTTGAATATGTGAACTAGCTATTTGCATGGAAAACTACGAAATATTCCAAACGTACATATATGAAGCTAAATATAAAAGGTTTTGAAATTTATATAGGATGCATAAACTTCATAATAAATTTCAAAAACTCAGTTTCATCCCATCAAATGAGATGGGAAATGAGCAGGTGATGGGTGCCGATGGGTGTCATTTTTTGTTGTTCGATTCTGACATGAGCTTCTTCATGTGATAAAAGAGAGAACATAAAATAAAAAAGAGTGATTTGAATATGCATGTTCGCGTATGTAATATTAATAATATCATATATGCATAAATGATCTTTGATTCAATATGAATGATCATAATCTTAGGAACAACAAGAATCATAATCACCAAAACTGAAACAATCTGAAAGAGCACTAACCTCCCTCAAGAAATGATAATAGTTAGTTCAAATATTACAACTGTAGCAAACAAGGGCACCTTGCTCGGAACTACCGGTTAAAGAGTTCTGCTCCAAAAGCAAACCTTACCGAAGACCAACTTGTTACTACAATTTTTGAGATCAACATATTTGATAGATTTGAGGGATGGTGGGTAGGCATTGACGTTTTCCATCATGTCTGCTATAATTATGCTCGATTCGAGTTCTATGTACAAGCTGTAAATAAGATAATGTGATGAGTGGTTTTCCAAACCACTATAGCTGCTGAAACTGGTGATGTGGAATGTAATTTTACTTTATAAAATATGGAAGGTTTGAGAACCTAGAACTTTGAGTATAATATTAATAGTTAAACATGTAAATTTTATGATTTATATGAACATATTGTTTCTATGAAAAAAATAATCTTTTAATTAAAAAATAGTGGGGGCTCGACCTCCAATGATAAATTGGAAATAGTAGGGGTTTTTCCTCTAATGTTTACTTATGGTTTTAAAGTGATTGAACTTGACGAATATAATTTTTTTACAAATTTTGAAAACAACATGTGAAATGTTTATATATTGATATGCATATTGTTCTATATACATGTTGTTAATTTTTTTGAAGTCTGTTGTCTTATAAATCTGTAATGGAAAAAAACTTAGAAGAAATTAGTGTAATTCTCGGAATTAAATTACTAGGACTGAAAAAATGGAATCTAAGAATAAATTTACATTTACTATTTATGACCCTAGTGTAAAGTTGTTCAAGAACATTGGTAATTGACGTTATGTTTTGATTACACTAGACCTGACATTGCATATGTCGTAGGATTACTATGTAGATTTATTAGTAGACCTGGTATGAGCATTGACATGCTATTGAGAGGGTTATAAGGTACCTGAGAAAGACCATGAACCTAGAATTACATTATAAGAGGTTTTCCAGTGTCCTTGAAGGACATAACGACGTTAATTGGAACTTCCTTTCATATGATTCCAAGACTACTAACAAATATATTTTCTTGAGTCTTAGATGATAGCACTAGCAACAGCTAGTGAAGAAGCAACTTGATTAAGAAGCTTGCTATTAGATACCCCTTTATGGGAGAGACTGATACCAGTTATCTTGATCCATTGTGATAGTACCGCGACTATTACAAATATTCAGAACTGTTTTTATAATAGTAAGAGAATACAGATGCACAATACAATTAGAGAATACCTCTCTTCTAGAGCTGCAAGAATGGATCATGTACGAACTGACGATAATTTAGTTGATCCTTTGATAAAAGGACTAGCAAGAGAGAAGGTATCCAATACCTAGAAAAGAATGAGATTATCGCCATTAGACATCATTATGATGGTAACCCGACCTAATAGACTGAAGATCCCAAGAAATAGGTTCAATGGGTAATAACAAGTCATGAAGTGATGATGAATCATGCTATTATTTTATTTGTGAGTTCCATTCTGAGAGCATGATATCCTGAAGCGATAGAAGGATGAGTTATTTAACTCTTAATGTGTTTTATACTCTATGTAGAGTGGGGTACGTAACTATATGAGTACTCTTGATAGACACACCTATATGAATGTAGAAGTATGACCGCTTTTTATGAAAATTTAGGCAAAAATTTATAGAGCATTCATTATACTGGGATATACGAGCACAACCGTAATGCTCGGGCTTCTTGACTTCACCTTGAAAGATTTGTGTGTGTAACGTTGTCAGATATAAAGTTCAAACCTATAAGTTACTCTAGTATAAACTGAATCGTCAATACTATATAAAGGTTCAAGTCGAAAGACACATTTATTTATGCACGACCTTATGTTATATTTTTTAAAAAAAAATTCAAGTGGGGGGATTGATAAACATTGATTATGAATTTAAAAAAAAAAAAGAAATTAATAACAATAATTTCTGTAACTGAAATTTTAAATATTTTAATTTACGTACTAATTGTTATTTATTTTTAAGTTACAATTATTGGTATTATGAACAATAATAACCAATTTATTTTGAGTCAGTTTTTATTTTCCATTAAACTGTTTGACTTTTAATCCTCTTCCCAAGTCGTCTCAACAAAAATGTATAGTTTCTGTCTATCTCTCTCGTCTCTTCTCAAAATTTTTATCTTTTTCATTTTGAAAATCAAAGTTGTTTGCCTTTTGCTTTGCTCTGTCTCTCCTCTCATCTACCTATCTTCGCCTCTTCCAATATCTCTGTCCTCGAATTATTTTCTCTTGGACTTTCTCAGCTACCAAACAGGAATTGGAAGCATAACTTGTTGTAAATATGAATTTTTATAAAATTTGGTTTTAATGTTTTGAGGAGTTACAAAAATTTATTTTGGAGAAGTTAGAAAATCAAAATTATTATGATGATTTAAGTTATAAAATTTAATCATTATAATTGGTGTTAATGTGTTTTTAATAAAAACGTTACTTTCAATTATATTAAAAAAAAAATCTATATCTCTCGAATGTCCCAATCAAGTAAAAACATTTTTTTTTTGTGCTTCACTTCTTTCTCAAGTGAAGAAAATTGCTTCATACCTTCTCACTGAGCTCATTTGTTGATATATATTTATATGTTTTGGGTATACTAAAAAAAACAGATAACTTGGTGTTATCTTGTTATATCACCATTCTCGGTCAATGTCTTTCTCTGCAACATTCTCCATCTCTTCACCTTCTTCTTTTCACTATTTCTCGCAAAATTTGCAGACCCTTGTTGGCTTAAAATATAGTTTCTGAAACCCTATTTAGTCAAGGCTTCTTTCATCTTCTGTCGATTATCCTAACAATTAGTAGATTGTCTCCTCTAGCTCTCACTGTCTCACAACATCATCACCGTCGATTCCTACTGTTGTAGGAGAGCCATCGTTGGATTGTCTTGTCCTTCAATTTTAGCAGCTAAAGCAAGCATTGTTAATTTCAAATCTTTCTCTAAGTCTCATGGTTTTGGGGTTTCTTGACCCAAGAAGAAGGATCTGACCCTCGTCCGTTTTTCTGCCGAGTCTTATATTTATTATTTTTGTTTTGCGGATTTTAGCTATGCTCCAAAGACTGAAAGGCACAATATTTTATTTGCTGTGAAAATCTTTCTTAGTCTCTATATTGATTTTAATAAATCATGTGTTGTGAAACACAGAACAAGACAACAAGATCTGTTTAATTCAATGGGTCTATGTATGCTTCTGTTATTTTCCTTGGAATCCAAAATGTTATGGATTCGCAGCCTATTGTGGCCATTGAGTGCAAACACCGCATGTGGTGTGTGGCTGCATGTCATTTTGGTTGAAAAATCCATATGCTAATCTGAAGAAAATTCAATATGGATAATGTTTCGGAGCAAACATTTTGGGTGTGAGTATACCAATCGGTTTTGTGCAAAATCGATTGAGACATTATTTATCAGGGCTTGTTTTATCCTGGAGACGGCGAGGCTGACATACTGCTAGCACAAAATTTGGGCAGAGCCGCGAAATGTCTTAAAAAAAGCGACTTAGTCCGCGACTCAACCTAGTTTCACTTTTGTATCCTTGGTGAACGGTAATATCTATTTTATTTGTGCAAATTATTCTAACAATTTTAAGACGATATCAATCTGCCATATTTACTTATGATTATTTATTACTGTTCTTATGGTGCAATTATAAGTAAATTATGCATGAAATGAATTTTAAGGGAATTGATAGGCTTGTGAGAAAGTTGGCTTTAACATATTTTATATCATGAGTCTTGACAAATCTTCATACTTCATGAAATTGGAATATTTGATGTTTGCATCCTGCAGAGTGTTGTTTCTAATTGAGCTTTTACATAAAAAAAAATATACATGGTTATTGGTTTAGATGTTCAACCATGTGGGATTGTATGTTTTAATAAATTTTATGTTGGTATGCTTATGATATTCATTATATTTAGATGGTCAGCTCTTTTGCTGTAGTTTTATAAGCACATTCATGAAGTAACAACTTTTATGTAGTAACAGTCATGCTGATGTTTTAGAATTGATGTTTTTTGAAAATAATTGGTGTATATGTTGCATGACTTACTTAGTTTTATCAATGTCTCTATAGTATTTGAATATGCATGTTTGAGTATATAATTTTTATAATATCATTTATGCTAAATATGAGTGCGGATGAGACTTTAAGTTTGATGAAGCTGTTGAACTTCTAGAATAGGAAATGGTGAAATGAATGTTAATTTATAGAGATGATTATTTAGAATTGCCAACAATTTCAAGAAGCTACAAGGAAATGTTTAAATACATTTATAATTTAATTGATGACTATTAACTATTTATTGGAATTTTTTCAATGCTGCTAGAATATGAGTGGATATATAGATTATTGATGTTGATAGCCTGATGTCATATTCTGAAATTTTTAGACTTATCCTGTGAATATTATTTGAGAATTGCTCGGAATACACTGCCTATAATGAATTGGACATGTGTTTGCCGATTTGAATGATTTTGGATTAAAATATGTCATTCTTGAAATCAAGATTTATTTTGGTTGTATCAGTTAGTCTTTTTAAGAATTACAGTGTTGATGTGAAACATTGAGAATGTCTTAAATATATGCATAACTGATTTTTGCTTTAATATGAATGATCATGACCCTAGGAACCACAAGAACTATAATCACCAAAATTGGAATAACCAGAACTAGCACTAACCTCCCTCAGGAAATAACATTAGTTAGTTCAATGCTACAACTGTAGCAAACTAGGGCACCTTGCCCGGAACTACCGGTTAAAGGGTTCTGCTCCAAAAGCAAACCTTACCGAAGACCAACTTGTTACTACGGTCTTTCAGATCAACATGTTTGTTGGATTCGAGGGATGGTGGGTAGGCATTGTCGTTTTCTGTCATGTCTGCTATGATTATGCTCGGTTCGAGTTCTATGTACAACCTGTAAATAAGATAATGTGATGAGTGGTTTTCCAATGATGTGAAATTTTATTTTATGAAATGTGGAAGGTTTGAGAACCTAAAATTTTGGGTATAACATTATTAGAAACATATAAATTTTATGATTTATATGAATATATTGTTTCTATGAAGAAAAATTTTTCTTTGATATTAAGAAATAGTGGGGGCTCGACCTCCAATGATAAATTGGAAATAGTGGAGGTTCTACCTCTAATATTTTACTCATGTTTTTAAAGTGATTGAAAGTGACAAATATATTTGTTATAATGTTTGAAAACATGTGAAGTGTTTATATATTGATATGTTTATTTTTTATATATGCATGTTGTTAATTCTGTTGAATTCTATGTTGTCTTATAAATCTGTAATTGAAAAACTTAGAAGAAACTAGTGTAATTCTTGGAATTAAATTACTAGGTAAAAAAAATGGAATTTAATAATAAATTTACATGTACTCCTTATGACTCTGGTGTAAAGTTGTTCAAGAACATTGGTGACAGTGTTAGATAATCTGATTATGCGAACAACATTGGTAATTGACGTTATATTTTGATTACACTATACCCGACATTGCATATGTCCTAGGATTACTATGTAGATTTATTAGTAGACCTGGTATGAGCATTGACATGCTATTGAGAGGGTTATAAGATACCTAAAAAGGACCATGAACCTAAAATTACATTATCAGAGGTTTTTCGCTGTCCTTGAAGGACATAGTGATGTTAATTGGAACACTCTTTCGGATGATTCCAAGGCTATCAATGGATATATTTCCTTCAGTAATAGATGATACCACTAGCATCAGCTTGTGAAGAAGCAGCTTGATTATGAAGCTTGCTATGAGATACCCCTTTATGGGAGAGACTGATACCAGATGTCTTAATCCATTGTAATAGTACCGCGGCTATTGTAAATATTCAGAACTGTTATTATAACAGTAAAAGATTGTAGATACACAGTACATTTAGAGCATACCTATCTTCTAGTGCTGTAAGAAAGGATCATGTATGGACTGATGATAATTTAGCTGATCCTTTGATAAAGGACTAGCATGAGAGAAGGTATCAAATACCTAGAAAAGAGTGAGACTATTGCCATTAGACAGTCACTTATGATGGTAACTCGACCTTATAAACTGGAGATCCCAAGAAATAAGTTCAATGGGTAATAACAAGTCATGAAGTGATGATGAATCATGCTATTATTTTAATTATGAGTTCCATTCTAAGAGCATGATATCCTGAAGCGATGTCAGGATGAGTTAAAAAACTTTTAATGTGTTCTATACTCTATGTAGAATGGAGTACCTAGCTATAGAAGTACTCTTGATAGACACACCTATGTGAATGTAGAAGTGTGGCCGCTTCTTATGAAATTTTAGGCAAAAAAATTTCTAGAGCATTCACTATACTGGGATATACGAGCACGGTCGTAATGCTCGAGATTTTGACTACACCCTGAAAGGTTTGTGTGTGTGACGTTGTCAGAGATAGAGTTCAAAACTACGAGTTACTCTAGTATAATCTGAATCGTCAACACTATGTAAAAGTTCAAGTCGAAAGACACTTTTATTGATGCATGACCTTATATCATATTGCTCGATAAAAATGTTTTATTAAAATTCAAGTGGGGGATTGTTGTAAATATGAATTTTTATAAAAATTGGTTTTAATGTTTTAAAGAGTTACAAAAATTTATTTCAGAGAAGTTAGAAAATCAAAATTATTATGATGATTTAAGTTATAAAATTTTATCATTATAATTGGTGTTAATGTGATTTTAATAAAAACGTTTCCTTTCAATTCTACTAAAAAAAAATAAAATCTATAACTCCTTGAATGTCCCAATCAAGCAAAAAAAAAAAAAAAAAAAATGTGTGCTTCATTTGTTTCTCAAGTGACGAAATTGCTTCATACCTTCTTACTGAGCTCATTTGTTGATATATATTTATATGTTTTGGGTATACTAAAAAAAACAGAGAACTTGGTGTGATCTTGTTATATCACCACTCCCGGTCAATATCTTTCTCTGCAACATTCTCCATCTCTCATCACTTCTTCTTTTCCCTATTTCTCGCAAAATTTGCTTGGCTTAAAATGCAGTTTCTGAAACCCTATTTAGTCAAGGCTTCTTCAGCTTCTGTCGATTATTCTAACAATTAGTAGATTGTCTCCTCTAGCTCTCACTGTCTCACAACATCACCACCTCGATTCCTACTGTTGTAGGAGAGCCATCTTTGGATTGTCTTGTCCTTCAATTTTAGCAGCTAAAGTAACCATTGTTAATTTCAAATCTTTCTCCGAGTCTCATGGTTTTGGGGTTTCTTGACCCAAGAAGAAGGATCTGACCCTCGTCCGTTTTTCTGCCGAGTCTTATATTTATTATTTTTGTTTTGCGGATTTTAGCTATGCTCCAAAGATTGAAAGGCACAATATTTTGTTTGCTGCGAAAATCTTTCTTAGTCTCTAAATTGATTTTAATAAATCCTATGTTGTGAAACACAGAACAAGACAACAAGATTTGTTCAATTCAATGGGTCTATGTATGCTTATGTTATTTTCCTTGGAATCCAAAATGCTACGGATTGGCAGCCTGTTGTGGCCATTGAGCGCAAACACCGCATGTGGTGTGTGCGTGCATGTCATTTTGGTTGAAAAATTCATATGCTAATCTGAAGAAAATTCAATATGGATGATGTTTCGGAGCAAATATTTTAGGTGTGAGTATACCAATCGGTTTTGTGCAAAATTGATTGAGACAGTGTTTATCTGGGCTTATTTTATCCTGGAGACGGTGAGGTTAACTTACTGCTAGCACAAAATTTGGGCAGATCCGCGAAACGTCTTAAAGAGAGCGACCTAATCCGTGACTCAACCCAGTTTCACTTTCGTATCCTTGGTGAACGGTAATATCTATTTTATTTGTGCAAATTGTTCTAACATAATTTTTCAATTCTAACATATTTTGCATTAAATTTTATATTTTCAATGACTTATTATGAGGAAGATGATGTTGTGATTAAATACACACGAATAGAGGAGAAAATGAGAGAAAATTCTTCTTTATTTTATCAAACAAAGAATTACAAAGCTTTTCACAAACTTTTCAAAAAACTCTTAAAAGCTCTCACCACTTTATTACTCTCACACTTATGGGATGATGAAACTAAGGCTAGAGGGCTCCTTTTATAGTGCCCAAACCGCGTGAACAGTGTCACACGGTTTGAGCAAGCTGGCAAGAGATGGGCAAGTCATCTCACACTATCGGTGCCCATCTCCATCATCTTTCGGTGCTTCTTCTGGACTTGCATGAACTCTACATGCATCATGCATACTGCTGGTGTAGGCATTGCATTTTTGCATATCAGCCCAATGATGAGCCTCGAATGGAGGCACTATTTTTAGTTGCGGAAGTCGCGGAAAGCGGTCGTCGGAAGGGAAGGGTCAAGAATTGACATTTTTATTGGATTTGGTTCGCTTGTTCAAGCTTCGGGTTCGCTCGTTCGGTCTCAATTTTAATTTATCCTCGGCCCGGTTCACAAAAAAACCCACCTCCTCCATGCCCCATTCACGGCACCATACAAATAATTCCTCCTCCATTTGCCAAACACTTCATTCTAAAACCCCACCTTGCCTTTTCTCTCAACTTGCTACCTTTTCCACCTTTCTAGCACACCACGCACACCTTCACTCCATCATTCAAGTGCCCCACACACCCACTAGCCTCACCAAAATACGAAACCCATATCATATACCAACCCCTCCCACGTGAATAACAAGGACAAGCACAAAACATAAAACAACAAACAAACAAAAAATCAATAAACCATGCCCATGCACCCATTCCCCATACACTCCCCCGTGAACCAATATTCCAAAACCCCACTCATGCAAATTAACAAACACCAAATAACAAAAAACCCTAACCTCACCCATGCCTCACGCCCATCACAACCCATCTCTCACCCATCCACAATCAACCATTATTCCCATGCACCCTCCATGCAACCACCACCCATAACTACTCATACAAACTGCCCATCATCGACACCCTGACACTCGATCTCTCTTTTCACTAAAACACACACTTCACGCACAAGGGGAACGCGTCCGGCAGGCCACTCCTTCATTCACGCCCTTAACCACTCCTCACTAGGAAATAAACAGGCCACTCATCTCATCTCTCTCGAGGCACAACTCACACTCACGTGAAAACAACCCATAAACCCTAATGTCACAGCCACGACTTCAAGCCTCAAACTCACGTTGAACCATGATTCACGCACCTTTCATTGCCTCTCTCACTCTCGGAATCAACCATCATCACGCCTAACACCATTATCCCATAATCCATATTCACTCACACAGCCATCACGCATAGCCACACAACTCAGCTCTCCCTCTCGGCTTCACCATGCACATAACTCCCCCTCATACTCACGTTAACTACCCGTTTTCAGCTCACTGCCTTGATGCCCACTGAATTTGCCACGCCCCTAGCCTTTCTCCAAGATCCCTTCCCTCGTTCACAGCCAAGACTCACACAAACAAGCCAACCAACTACACAGCCCCTTCACGCCCACAAACCCTCTTCTCAGCAGCCCCTCGTCAGGCAAACAAGGCCACACAAACCCTCTTCTTAGCAGCCCCTCATCATGCAAACAACCCTCATGTACCCACTCAGCCCTCAACACACACCGATGAGCAGCCCCCTGACCTAGACCTCACGCTAAAGTCATGAAGCAGTCCTCTGGATCACGCACATGAACCCCTGAAATGCTCCATCCACTAGCCACACAAGAGGGGGCCACGGAATGCACACACCGCCATCATCAGCCCTCAATTTCCTTGATCTATCTCAGCTCCCTCAATTCCCATCACTGACTGCCATCATCAGCCCACACAGCTCACAAAACACAAATAGTGCACCACTGCCTCAAGCCTCTACTCAGCCACTTCCTCACAAATCAAACACAAACAACGCGCCACTGCCTCACGCCAACCCTTAAGCCACATGCCCTGAATTTCACGCACTAGGCACTCACACATATAGCCTTAAAGCAAGCCAACCTCACACGTCAACTCATGCAGCCCCAAGCAACATGCACGTGAAACCCTTGCCCCCTTGGACTCTCGGCCACATGGACTCTACTCACCACTCTCAAACAAAATGAAACCCTAGTGACTATCTCATTCCATGCACTGCAGCTCACACAACCAACCATAGCCCTACAAACTCTCAGCAATGAGAACAAACCCTATAGCAACTTCGCAACCCACTGATCATACCACACGTCCCATTGCCCTTCATTTACGTAGCCACCAAGAGCCTTCACACGCTAACTCTCAACAACGCCCAGCAGCCCCTGGAACAAGGCTTCTTTCACGCACCAAATACCCACACAAACTGCCCATATCCACACATGAAGACAAGGACCGATACAACCCATGCATGCAAACCCTAAAACTAGCTCATGCACACGTCACTACAACAAAATTGACTTTTAGTGGCGAAAATTTTCGCCACTAAACCTATTAGTGGCGAAATATAATTCCGCCACTATTTCGACACTAAAAGTGCGACACAAAAGGTATTAGTAGCGAAAATTTAATTCGCCACTAAAAGTATACTTTTAGTGGCGAAATATTTTTCGCCACTAAAAGTGTATTTTTTTCGCCACTGAAGGTTACATTCAGTGGCAAAAATTTCGCCACTAAAAGTCCATTTTTTCGCCACTGAAGATCATTTTAGTGGCGAAAATTAGTACCTTTAGTGGCGAAATTTTTTTCCCCACTAAAAGTACTGTTTTTTTTTAAAAATGTAATAAAATAAAATAAATCCTAAATTTTTAATATACCATATGATATTTTATATTGTAAGGTTTTACAATACATAAATTTTGATATATTAATTTAATGATCATATACATTAATATATGCAAATAGAATATTTGTATTTACAAGCAAAAAATATATATATTGTTATATCAAAACATACAAATGATCAACAAATTACAATTCAAAAATAAAAAATTATTGTTGATTCCGTCTTAGTTCTAAGTTTACATTTTATATCCAAACTTTAAAATTGATGAGTCTTTTCAACAGTTTGTGATGGCATAAACTGACGACTGTTGCTCCGCACAAGCTGCAATATCAACACCAGATTTAAAAATCAAATGACTATTGAACCAAAGTTTATACTATAAGTAACAACGTATGAGATAAAATATAATTTGATTGAAGGGAAGGAAAAATGAGTGAAGAAAATGACAGATTGGAAATATATATTTCCTCACTTTATCATATATTATTATTAATCAGAACAGGTCATGAATTGCATGAGTTGATTCTATATACCCAATACACAAGCATTGTTTTAATTTCCCACATTTATAGAGGATTTGTGCACTAGAATTCTAGTTTTAACCACAGAAGAAATGAAATTACTTAAGAAAAATAGAATACATGAGACATACTTCTAGCTCATGGATGATGGCTGCAGTGCGCCAACCATATATGCAGAAAGCAATTTTACTTAATCCATTTTCTACCAAAAGATTTACACACTCAAAAAAACTCATCAATCAAAACCAAAAAGCTGCATCTAAACTCATTTCATCAAACTCATACACAGGTATTTATTATAACTTTCTCTCTTTCATTACCTTGAAATATCATCAAATCGGTCATACTAAAATAATACTCATGCCAAACATTTAATCCACTATCACTAACCGTGTATACATGCATATGTTATCATCTCATCATGTTCTAGCATTCTTACAATATGATCTTTCTAAGTAAGCAAACAACTCATACAATCAAAGCTTGACTTACAACTAATACCATGCATGCTTCATGCACACTTACACCATCAAAGCTTGACTTACTTTCATGGCTAATAACATCAACAGCCTACAGCAATCCAACAAATGGCTTATATTCATATATTTCCACTTAACTAACATAAATGTTTGCATAACTTAATATACATATTCAACTAGTTGAAGTATAGCGAACACCCTCAAACCAAAAGGCTTACCTCCAATTTTGATTAAAATGAATACAAACAAATTACGAATTAAACAACTCACTTGTAAAGAAAGTTGCGATCATGGAGACCAACAAGAGCAGAAGCACCAATCTCCCTCATAAGAGCCACAATCTTGGTTCACTAAAAAAAATAATGAACTTGCCTTGTCAGCTAAAGGTTCACGACTAAATGGAGGATCATGCTCCAAGTATTCAAAAATAAGCTGGCCTGGAAGATTGCGAATCTCACTTTCTTCACTTGATGAACCCACTCTCTTTCAACCAAAATCTACACAGGCAAAATCTGCAAACCAAATCAAGCAATTTGTTCCTTGTGAGACGCCGTTCATTGCCTTCACCATAAGCAGCAATGTGTTCCTTGTGTTTTAGTCGAAGCTTCTCAGTTGCTTTCTTAATAACCTCAAAGCCTCCATCATTCCTCATGGATCTGGTGCTGAAACATTGTCAAATATTTTATGAGAGGGTATAAAACTTCTATCTCAGTTATACATTTAACACGAAGAAAACTTCTATCTCTATTATACATTGATTATTTACTAAATAACTTTCTCCAAGAGGTACCCTGATTCACAGCAAAAAAAAAGGTAAGAAACAGTATGTGGAATATAGCATGAAAATTTATTAAGATTAGAACCAGTAAGAAATTTAAAGCAAATGTGGAATATGGAGTGATACAGTATAATCTACAACATGGAGTGATACATAAAGATGTCACTCTAAATGTAAGAAACAATTGTTATAACAATGAGAATTGTTATTTAAATTTGTAGTCTAACACAAAGCAAAATGAAAAATGGTTTCGTTTACTGTAATCGGGGTACCAGCCCCATTCCAATCACCCTGTTCGGACAAAAATTTTAAAAGATACATACAGTCAATACGCAAAGGGAAAAACTATAGAACTTTGAATCAATATCAGGCCTCTAATGTTGCAATTCAATAGATAATATATGATATTTTAACGAAGCAGAAAAATTTGAGAACAATCAAGGAGAATTAACCTGAATTAGCTTGGGCGAAGTCTTAGGGAAGAGTTGAAGTCCTGAGCCAATTTTTACCCCCCACTCCATTTCAACCAAAATCCACAAAGGCAAAATCTGCAAACCAAATCAAAACCAACATTAACAAAAACCCACGAGCAAAATCAGAAATAAACAACAATCACTCATTTCAATCAAAGCCCTAACAGGTGAAACCCACTTAAATTTAACGACCCAAAATAAAAAAAAATAAAAAATAAAAACAAAATAAAATGAGTAAATTAGAGAAATTCGAACCTGGGCGTTTCAACGTGATTCGTGAGAGTGTGAGAGAGCAAGTAGAGCGAGAGTGAGAGAGACGAGTCTGAGGTAGAGAGTTTTGAGTCTTTGAGAGAGACTGAGCGATACCGAGAGATAGAGATGAGTCAGAGGCAGAGAGAAACCTTAAACCTTAGGGTTTCGTTGAAATAGGTTAGGATTTTGTTTTGATAAAGAAAAAAATGGAGGATTAGGGTTTGTTAATGTTTAGGTTCACACAAATAATTTTGGAGAAGGCCGCCAGGTCTGTAAACGAAGAAAAATGAAAAAGCCGCGGAAATGAATTCGCCACTATAAGTCTATTTTCAGTGACGAAATCATTTTCGCCACTAAATGTAAAATTTTAGTGGCGAAATAGGATTTCGCCACTAAGTGTAAACTTTTAGTGGCGAAATAAATTTCGCCACTAAATTTTCGCCACAAAAAATCATTTTTCTTGTAGTGCGTAAAAATACTCACGCAAACTGCCCATATCCACCCATAAAATACCCCACCAACCGAGACCCTAAGTTAATGAAACCGAGCCCTTAAAATACCTTCAAGCCACGTGAAACAGCCCCACCCAAATAGACACGCAATATCACTGAAAGTCAGTCAACTTAGTGCCGAAAACAATAGCTCAAAGACCCTTGAAAACACCCTGAAAATTGCATCAATAACTGCCCCAAACTGCCACTGAAACCCTTACAAACCGAGCCCAAAACAGCAGTCGTTGGCCCAAAAATAATCCCCGAGAGAGAGCCTGAAAATTTGAGTTAAAATAGCGAGAAGGAAAAATAGAGAAAACGGTGGGTAAACAGTGAGAAAAACAAAGAAAAACACAAAAAAATATCACGAGTGAAAACAGACAAAACAGAGAAAATAGCGGAAACAGTGGACCAAAGAAAACAGCGAAACAGTGAACCTATGAAAACAGTAGAAATAGCGGACCAGTGAAAGCATCGAAACGATATCTCTTCCGGCACCGTGGAACGCACTCCCGGAAAGCGACTTAAAAGGTAAGACCTGAGGGCACCCTTTTATTTATTATCCTTTATTTTTTAGTTATTTTATTACTTTATTTCGCATGAGTATTGTGAATTGGTGCATGATGTGATTCCCGGGTGAACGAAATATGTGTTCTCTCTTGTGGTATATCGGATGGAAACCCGGACGTAAATTCCGTAGCCGAATCCGAATGGACGGTATTGCGGTTTGCACTCGGGATACAATGCCACGTATCACTTGGGAGACACACGTATTTCGTTTCATCCAAACCTTGTATTTGAGCATGATTAGGTTCCTAGTATGTTGTTTATTCCTTAAGCATGATTAGGTTGTTAGTATGTTATTTCCCTATGTATGTTATAGTTATTTACTTCGCAATAGGAGTTTTATCTATGTTTGTTTAGGTTGTTGTTTAGTTTTCATGTTTGATAATGTAACATGTTCGTTGTGTGATATTGTATGTTTACCTTTATGAACGTGAATTAGATCTAGGTTAATCTCAGACATGTATGTTGTGTAGACTTGGTTAAATTATTGCACGAATCCGTTCATTACAAGTGGCATAAGTAAGGGACCATTCAGAACCCAACGGTTTGAGGTCTTCCCTTGCGCGGGGGTGAGTGCGGCCTTAAATCATTTTCCCGGTTCACACCGGGTGGCGACTCCATTTTATTTCTCTGGTTTAGTCCCCCGCGGCTACTCTGTACTCCCGACCGGGTCGCGAGCCCGGAACAGCATCGTCCATTTCTGTGTCCTACAGTCCAGCGACTCCACTGGGGACAGAGAATTGGCCCCGAAATAATGTCTTGTAATGTTTGTGATTTGTGCTTTAAATTAACTATGTCTACTGTGGGTTTAGAGAGTTTAATCAAAGGTGTTATTAAAGCTAGGTGATGGTTTGGTGTCTTCCTTCACTCACTACCTTTCTATAAGGAAAAGCTGTGAGGGCACCTAGATAATCATTCACCCGTAGCTCATTGTGATAGACTAATTTGGGGGACTCGTTGTTTATTCCTGACACCAAGCGATAAGAGCCTAAGAGGCTAGGGTACTTAAGAGAGCCTCGCTCCACCCTCCATCTGGGGAATCTACACGGGAAATCCATTTGACAGTTAGTCACATACCATAACTTGTTGGCACGTACCGTAAGGTATAAAAAGGGTGCGCTCACTTGGTCATTCGAACCCTTGAGTGGGGAGTCCTAGTTGTGAGCAAACCTTCGTCAGCGGGAGCCTTTGTTTACATTCTTTTAAACCTACATGTGAACCTTAATTGTATGACCCTTAGAAATTATTTATTTATGCTTGTGTTTAGGACCATCATCATTTGGATTCGATTGAACCTTTGTCAAGAGATATGAACTTGTTGGGCTATTTAAACTGAGACAAGTCTGTGTCCTTTGACAATTGGGACAAAAGTTTCTAAAATGCCGATGGGCCATTTTGTATTTGGGTCTCTTATTATTTGAAGTCGTTTAGCCATGTTATCGCAAAAGTATAAACTTGTTGGGCCTTTTCAACTGGGACAAGTTTGCACCGCGCAATGATGTGATTGAACACTTTAAAATGATAATGGGCCAATTAGTACAAATTTTTATTAGCTTATTTATTCCATACATCGCATACATGACATGCACTCATGCATACGCATCATGCTAACCCCTTTGAGTTAAAAGCCATCATAGATACCCGTTGGGTTGGGGGAAGACTTGTCAGAAGACCATCAGCCAATATGAATGAGTCAGCCAATGAGGGATCCCGCCTGGATCAATTGGAGACCAAAATAACAGGAATTATTGAGACATTGCAAGTTCTGACTAATGTTGTGGCTAGTTTGACCGTACTCCGTATAGCCGATAACAGAAAGTTGTACAATCAGAATGGAAAGACCATCAGGGAATCCTCGGAAGAAGCAATCAGAAAAGACAGGATAACCATTCAGAAATTGGGAAACGGAGCAGTGAAACTGTCAGACTTGGAAGGGAATGAGTTCACCGAGCCGATCAATGTTAACAGACTGAAGCTGTATTTAGCCTGAGGGAGAGAAGACTGAGCACTCACCAAGAGAATTGGCGGAAGACCTAACCCAACGGGATAGGAAATTCATCCATGCATACATGCATACACGTAACGTACTTGCAATTCTTGTGTTTGTCCTATGTTTGCAGGTTTTTAATAGAAAGAGAGAACTAGCAAGGGATGACCAGAGACATATGGCGCTGAGGAGCACAATGAGGGTCTCACCCATCATGAACAGGGAAGACCTCTACACTTGCATACATTACATTACATGCACACGTCTTTATTCTGTTGTTTTGTATCTGCGGGTTTCAACGAAAAAAAAAAAGAGAAAAAGAAAGCAGCAAAGATCAAAATGTGGCAGAAGCACTGAGGATGACATTGAAGACACATTGACAGATGTATTTCGGTCATGTCTGGCTGAAGACGATGAATTTAGTGCTAACAGGGAGGCAACCCATGCACTTTGTTGCGATTTCTATTTTCATGTTTTGTGTATTTTAAATTTTGTGTGTTATTTTGGTAGGTAAAAGTGAAGACATAGCATTTTAAGACAGAGGGGATGGTGCTTGGCAATCACGAAGATGAAAGCTAATTCATTAGTGGTGACAGAGTAAAAGAAGAATTCATGAGACGCATCCTAATGAACTTATGCCAAGCAAGAGGCGTATTGAGTACATAATTCATTTGCTTTAATTATTGCTTTGATTTGCCTTCTTTTGTTATTTTCTGTTATTTTCGTGGACATGATCCACAACTTTTGACCTTTTAGGACTTCTTTTGGCATTTTCTTTTATTTTCGTGGATAGAATCCACGACTTTTTAACATTTCACGATTTCGTTTGTTGTTTTCGTAGACAGGTCCAGTGACCTTTTGACTTCTCGTGACCTCTTTTGTGGTTTAGCTAACACCATTCGGTGAAAGGTATTAGTACAATTATTACTCATCCTTTTTTAAGTATTATAAATTCAGCTTATATTTCTCTCCTCAACACATTCAAATATACATCTGATAAAAGAGAGAAAATGGAAGCCACTTCAAGGAGACGAGTTGAAACCATTTGTGTGTTTTGCGGTACCAGTGTGGGTACTAAACTGCAATACATAGAGGCAACACAAGAATTGGGTCGAGTCATTGCTGAACGGAATATGCACTTAATATACGGTGGAGGCAATCTTGGACTGATGGGAATTGTTTCAAAGGCTGTACATGACGGAGACAGTCCAGTTCTGGGAATCATCCCAAAAACCTTTGGCGGAGGCGAATCTGATAGGACCATCAAACGGAGAAGAAGAATTGCTCGTTCGGGAATGTCAGAGTTACTGGTGGAAATGATTAACCGTGCAGATGCCTTATTGCTCTACCAGGAGGCTTGGGCACGTTGGAGGAAATGTTTATAGTGCTATCTTGGGCGAACCTGAACATACACCAGAAACCTCTTGGATTGTTTAACATTGATGGATTTTATGATTTTCTCTGTGTGTTTCTTGAAGACAACTGAAGAAATGGGTTCGTAACAAAACCTGTGAACAAACTCCTTTTCACAGCCAGAACTGCCCAGGATTTAATTGACCAAATCTTGGCCTTTGAACCGCATGTGGACCCTATCATTTCCGAGATCAAATGGTCCGAGGACGATGTGGTAAAAAGCGTAAACTGAATCTAGATCTTAACCTCTAGTCTTCTATATAGTATCTTTTGTTTTATATCTTGTTAATAAATAATAAATAAAAAAAAAAATTGAATGAGAGAAGTCTTTGATAGTTAGACATATGTCCGGTGATGACATTGAATGTTGTAGGGGGAAACCCTAGAAACGATAAGTACGAGACACGCTCTCTTCCGGTATCCTGAATGGATTGATCTCAGTTAGACTCACGAGCACTTGATTACAGAATCCTAGCAGTAGAAAACCTGAGTAGTTATCGAGGTGACTAGTTGAAGAGATGAGATGATGTATTAGTGAATGACCATTTGCCTGGGTGTCCACACTTGTTTACTGATGCTATGATATATGATATGGTTGGAAATAAAAATAAAAGTCTCTGAAATAAAAAGAAGAAAAAAATAGACCACTTATAACCGATAAGCGTGAAGCTACCCATGGGCGAGTATTAGGACCACCATGAGGAGAAATGCTACCTTAAAGGGTAGGTGTGTCAGAAAAAGAAAAGAGAAAAAGAAAGCAGCAAAGATCAAAATGTGGCAGAAGCACTGAGGATGACATTGAAGACACATTGACAGATGTATTTCGGTCATGTCTGGCTGAAGACGATGAATTTAGTGCTAACAGGGAGGCAACCCATGCACTTTGTTGCGATTTCTATTTTCATGTTTTGTGTATTTTAAATTTTGTGTGTTATTTTGGTAGGTAAAAGTGAAGACATAGCATTTTAAGACAGAGGGGATGGTGCTTGGCAATCACGAAGATGAAAGCTAATTCATTAGTGGTGACAGAGTAAAAGAAGAATTCATGAGACGCATCCTAATGAACTTATGCCAAGCAAGAGGCGTATTGAGTACATAATTCCTTTGCTTTAATTATTGCTTTGATTTGCCTTCTTTTGTTATTTTCTGTTATTTTCGTGGACATGATCCACAACTTTTGACCTTTTAGGACTTCTTTTGGCATTTTCTTTTATTTTCGTGGATAGAATCCACGACTTTTTAACATTTCACGATTTCGTTTGTTGTTTTCGTAGACAGGTTCCAGTGACCTTTTGACTTCTCGTGACCTCTTTTGTGGTTTAGCTAACCACCATTCGGTGAAAGGTATTAGTACAATTATTACTCATCCTTTTTTAAGTATTATAAATTCAGCTTAATATTTCTCTCCTCAACACATTCAAATATACATCTGATTAAAAGAGAGAAAATGGAAGCCACTTCAAGGAGACGAGTTGAAACCATTTGTGTGTTTTGCGGTACCAGTGTGGGTACTAAACTGCAATACATAGAGGCAACACAAGAATTGGGTCGAGTCATTGCTGAACGGAATATGCACTTAATATACGGTGGAGGCAATCTTGGACTGATGGGAATTGTTTCAAAGGCTGTACATGACGGAGACAGTCCAGTTCTGGGAATCATCCCAAAAACCTTTGGCGGAGGCGAATCTGATAGGACCATCAAACGGAGAAGAATTGCTCGTTCCGGGAATGTCAGAGTTACTGGTGGAAATGATTAACCGTGCAGATGCCTTTATTGCTCTACCAGGAGGCTTGGGCACGTTGGAGGAAATGTTTATAGTGCTATCTTGGGCGAACCTGAACATACACCAGAAACCTCTTGGATTGTTTAACATTGATGGATTTTATGATTTTCTCTGTGTGTTTCTTGAAGACAACTGAAGAAATGGGTTCGTAACAAAACCTGTGAACAAACTCCTTTTCACAGCCAGAACTGCCCAGGATTTAATTGACCAAATCTTGGCCTTTGAACCGCATGTGGACCCTATCATTTCCGAGATCAAATGGTCCGAGGACGATGGTGGTAAAAAGCGTAAACTGAATCTAGATCTTAACCTCTAAGTCTTCTGTATTAGTATCTTGTTTATTTAAATAATAAATAAAAAAGAAAAAAATTGAATGAGAGAAGTCTTTGATAGTTAGACATATGTCCGGTGATGACATTGAATGTTGTAGGGGGAAACCCTAGAAACGATAAGTACGAGACACGCTCTCTTCCGGTATCCTGAATGGATTGATCTCAGTTAGACTCACGAGCACTTGATTACAGAATCCTAGCAGTAGAAAACCTGAGTAGTTATCGAGGTGACTAGTTGAAGAGATGATGTATTAGTGAATGACCATTTGCCTGGGTGTCCACACTTGTTTACTGATGCTATGATATATGATATGGTTGGAAATAAAAATAAAAGTCTCTGAAATAAAAGAAGAAAGAAAATAGACCACTTATAACCGATAAGCGTGTGAAGTACCCATGGGCGAGTATTAGGACCACCATGAGGAGAAATGCTACCTTAAAGGGTAGGTGTGTCAGAAAAGAAAAGAGAAAAGAAAAGAAAAAAAAAAAAAAAAAAAAAAAACAGAGAAAAAAAAGAAAAAAAAATCCGAAATGAAAAGAAATAGACAAAAGAAAAAAGATGAAAACCATATCATGTTGAGTATGCTGAAGTAATCACAGAATGTGATTAAGACATCCAGGTTGGTTAGACCCACTGGTTCGATTCTCTGAAACGAAATCACCAAGTTGGCTTACTAAAGGACTAAGCCGCGAAAGAGCCTTAGCACACACGCACTAAGAGTCTAGTTCAGATCACCCATTCAGACGATCGGAGTTGAGTGTATCAAGTATTTGAAGGTTCTCTAGTTTTGACACAAAGCATTCGTTGAGACGAAAATATGTTTAGCTATTAAGATTGTCTCGAAGAGAGCATATAGTATGTTGAAATAAATCATTTACGTCATTATCAGCCTTTGCCGGGTATGGTACTCTGCGGGTTGAGGCCCACATCATTATCAGTCTTTACCGGGTACGGCACTCTGGGGGCGAGGCGCACATCATTATCAGTCTGTGCCGGGTATGGCACTCTGCGGGTTGAGGCCCACATCACTATCAGTCTTTGCTGGTTATGGCACTCTGGGGGCGAGGCCCACATCATTATCAGTCTTTACCGGGTATGGCACTCTGCGGGTTGAGGCCCACATCACTATCAGTCTTTGCCAGGTATCAGTCTGGGTGCGAGGGCCGCATCAGTATCACTCTGGGGGCGAGGCCCACATCAATATCAGTTTGGGCGAGGCCCATATATGTATCAGTTGGGGGGAGGCCCACGTTAGCATCAGTTTGGGGTGAGGCCCATATCAGTATCAGTTTGAGGCGAGGCCCACATCAGTATTAGTCTGGGGGCGAGGCTCATATCAGTATCTGTTTGGGCGAGGCCCATATCAGTACCAGTTTGGGCGAGGCTCATATCAGTATCAGTTGGGGCGAGGCCCATATCAGTATCAGTCTGGGGCCGAGGCCTACATCAGTATCAGTCTGGGGGCGAGGCCCACATCAATATCAGTTTGGGGTGAGGCCCACATCAGTATCAGTTGGAGCGAGACCCACATTAGCATCAGTTTGGGGCGACACCCATATCGGTATCAGTTTGGGCGAGGCCCATATCAGTATCAGTTTGGCGAGACCCATATCAATATCATTTTGGGGCGAGGCCCACATCAGTGTCAGTCTGGGGGCGAGGCCCATATCAGTATCAGTTTGGGCGAGGCCCATATCAATATCAGTATCAGTTTGGGCGAGGCCCATATCAGTATCAGTTGGGGCGAGGCCCATATCAGTATCAGTTTGGGCGAGGCCCATACCATTATCAGTCTAGGGGCGAGGCCCACTACATCATCAGTTCGAGGGCGAGGTCCCTATTGTCAGCGGTGTTGGGTCGAGGTGCCCCCTTGTCAGTTGTAGTTCCGGGTCAAGGTGCCCAGGGTCGAGGTGCCCACTACATCATCAGTTCGAGGGCGAGGTCCCTATTGTCAGCGGTGTTGGGTCGAGGTGCCCAGGGCCGAGGTGCCCCCGTTGTCGGTTGTAGTTCCGGGTCGAGGTGCCCAGGGTCGAGGTGCCCACTACATCATTATTTCGAGTGCGAGGTCCTATTGTCAGCGGTGTTAGGTCGAGGTGCCCAGGGTCGAGGTGCCCCCATTGTCGGTTGTAGTTCCGGGTCGAGGTGTCAGGGTCGAGGTGCCCACTACATCATCAGTTCGAGGGCGAGGTCCCTATTGTCAGCGGTGTTGGGTCGAGGTGCCCAGGGTCGAGGTAACCCCCGTTGTCGGTTGTAGTTCCGGGTCGAGGTGCCCACTACATCATCATTTCGAAGGCGAGGTCCCTATTGTCAGCGGTTGTTGGGTCGAGGTACCCAGGGTCGAGGTGCCCCCATTGTCGGTTATAGTTCCGGGTCGAGGTGCCCAGGGTCGAGGTGCCCACTACATCATCAGTTCAAGGGCGAGGTCCCTATTGTCAGCGGTGCTGGGTCGAGGTGCCCAGGGTTGAGGTGCCCCCGTTGTCAGGTTGCAGTTATTGGGATGCGTCCCATGATCGAGTCCACTGCATCATCAACTCAGCTCGAAGCAGCAGGCAAGTCAGGTGGCAGCTGGCGAGCCAGGTAAGTATTAATGCATTGCACGAACTTTGATAGGACTGTCATTATCACACACTGCACAGATCCCATCAAAGTGGGGGCGACTGTAGGCATTGCATTTTTGCATATCAGCCCAATGATGAGCCTCGAATGGAGGCACTACTTTTTAGTTGCGGAAGTTGCGGAAAGCTGTCGTCGGAAGGGAAGGGTCAAGAATTGACATTTTTATTGGATTTGGTTCGCTTGTTCAAGCTTCGGGTTCGCTCGTTCGGTCTCAATTTTAATTTATCCTCGGCCCGGTTCTCAACAAAACCCACCTCCTCCATGCCCCATTCACGGCACCATACAAATAATTCCTCCTCCATTTGTCAAACACTTCATTCCAAAACCCTACCTTACCTTTTCTCTCAACTTGCCACATTTTCCACCTTTCTAGCACACCACACACACCTTCACTCCATCATTCAAGTGCCCCACACACCCACTAGCCTCACCAAAATACGAAACCCATATCATATACCAACCCCTCCCACGTGAATAACAAGGAACAAGCACAAAACATAAAACAACAAACAAACAAAAAATCAATAAACCCATGCACCCATGCACCCATTCCCCATACACTCCCCCGTGAACCAATATTCCAAAACCCCACTCATGCAAATTAACAAACACCAAATAACAAAAAAACCCTAACCTCACCCATGCCTCACGCCCATCACAACCCATCTCTCACCCATCCACAATCAACCATTATTCCCCTGCACCCTCCATGCAACCACCACCCATAACTACTCATACAAACTGCCCATCATCGACACCCTGACACTCGATCTCTCTTTTCACTAAAACACACACTTCACGCACAAGGGGAGAGAGAACGCACAAGGGGAACGCGTCCGGAAGGCCACTCCTTCATTCACGCCCTTAACCACTCCTCACTAGGAAATAAACAGGCCACTCATCTCATCTCTCTCGAGGCACAACTCACACTCACGTGAAAGCAACCCATAAACCCTAATGTCACAGCCACGACTTCAAGCCTCAAACTCACGTTGAACCATGATTCACGCACCTTTCATTGCCTCTCTCACTCTCGGAATCAACCATCATCACGCCTAACACCATTATCCCATAATCCATATTCACTCACACAGCCCTCACGCATAGCCATACAACTCAGCTCTCCCTCTCGGCTTCACCATGCACATAACTCCCCCCTCATACTCACGTTAACTACCCGTTTTCAGCTCACTGCCTTGATGCCCACTGAATTTGCCACGCCCCTAGCCTTTCTCCAAGATCCCTTCCCTCGTTCACAGCCAAGACTCACACAAACAAGCCAACCAACTACACAGCCCCTTCATGCCCACAAACCCTCTTCTCAGCAGCCCCTCGTCAGGCAAACAAGGCCACACAAACCCTCTTCTTAGCAGCCCCTCATCATGCAAACAGCCCTCATGTACCCACTCAGCCCTCAACACACACCGATGAGCAGCCCCCTGACCTAGAACTCACGCTAAAGTCATGAAGCAGTCCTCTGGATCACGCACATGAACCCCTGAAATGCTCCATCCACTAGCCACACAAGAGGGGGCCACGGAATGCACACACCGCCATCATCAGCCCTCAATTCCTTGATCTATCTCAGCTCCCTCAATTCCCATCACTGACTGCCATCATCAGCCCACACAGCTCACAAAACACAAATAGTGCACCACTGCCTCAAGCCTCTACTCAGCCACTTCCTCACAAATCAAACACAAACAGCGCGCCACTGCCTCACGCCAGCCCTAAAGCAAGCCAACCTCACACGTCAACTCATGCAGCCCCATGCAACATGCACGTGAAACCCTTTCCCCTTGGACTCTCGGCCACATGGACTCTACTCACCACTCTCAAACAAAATGAAACCCTAGTGACTATCTCATTCCATGCACTGCAGCTCACACAACCAACCATAGCCCTACAAACTCTCAGCAATGAGAACAAACCCTATAGCAACTTCGCAACACACTGCTCATACCACACGTCCCACTGCCCTTCATTTACGTAGCCACCAAGAGCCTTCACACGCTAAATCTCAACAACGCCCAGCAGCCCCTGGAACAAGGCTTCTTTCACGCACCAAATACCCACACAAACTGCCCATATCCACACATAAAGACAAAGACCGATACACCCCATGCATGCAAACCCTACAACTAGCTCATGCACACGTAAAAATACTCACGCAAACTGCCCATATCCACCCATAAAATACCCCACCAACCGAGACCCTAAGTTAATGAAACCGAGCCCCTAAAATACCTTCAAGCCACGTGAAACAGCCCCACCCAAATAGACACACAATATCACTGAAAGTCAGTCAACTTAGTGCCGAAAACAACAGCTCAAAGACCCCTGAAAACACCCTGAAAACTGCATCAATAACTGCCCCAAACTGCCACTGAAACCCTTACAAACCGAGCCCAAAACAGCAGCCGTTGGCCCAAAAATAATCCCCAAGAGAGAGCCTGAAAATTTGAGTTAAAATAGCGAGAAGGAAAAATAGAGAAAACGGTGGGTAAACAGTGAGAAAAACAAAGAAAAACACAAAAAAATATCACGAGTGAAAACGGACAAAACAGAGAAAACAGCGAAAACAGTGGACCAGAGAAAACAACGAAACAGTGAACAAAACGTCGAACCAGTGAACCGGTGAAATCGTGGTGTCTTAGCCCTTCCGACGGCCGTATAACGCACCTCCGAAGAACGACACAAAAGGTTAGACCTGAGGGCACCTATTACTAAATTTATTTACATGAAATAATGACTTAGGAAGTTTATTTTATGGTACTTTTGCATGAATAATTAGTTTAGCATGTTGTTTATTAGATTTCTTCACATGAAATAATGACTTAGAAAAATGTGTTTCATGATGATTAGCATGTATAATTAGTTTAGAATGTCGTTTAGATTTCTTCACATGAAATGATTTCCGTCGTATGAATATCATCTCTTAGTGTATGATGTGATTTCGGGTGAATGGAATATGTGTTCTTTGGTGGTATATTGGATGGAAACCCGGACATAAATTCCATAGCCGAATCCGAATGGATGGTAATATGGTTTGCACTCGGGATACAATGCCCCGTACCACTTGAAAGATTCATATGTTTCATTCCACCCAAACTTGTATTTGAGCATGATCAGACCATTAGAATGTTATTTTACTTTAAGCATGACTTAGTTATTTACCTTTTGTATTAGGAATTTAAGTTGTGGCATGTTTAGATTACCATTCTTGTAGCATGTTTGATGTGTGATGTCGAATGTTTGTCGTAATGAAAAGTTTACTGTTGAAGCATGCAAACCTAGAATTTAGATTACTTCGACCAACATGTATGTTGAGTAGACTTGGTTAATATTGCACAAATCCATTCATTACAAATGACATAAGTAAGGGACCATTCCGAACCCAATGGTTTGAGGTCTTCCCTTGCGAGGGGTGAGTGCGGCCTTAAATCATTTTCCCGGTTCACACCGGGTGGCGACTCCATTATTCTCCAGTTTAGTCCCCCTTGGGCTACTCCGTACTCCCAACCGGGCCGTGAGCCCGGAACAGCATGCGTCGTCCAGTTTCTGTTGTCTACAGCTGGCTTCAACAAATCTCCCACTCAGTGAAGATTTGCCCAAAATCTGAGTCGACCATCAATCATCAAAACCGGATCCTCTAAAGGATCCACCCCTGGTTGCATCTGTATGACTGCCTACATACCCTGAATTGGGATCAAGCCAATCGTAGTTCTCTGTATCTCCCCACTCTGACTATGTGGAGAGTTTTTTCATCCCGGCTATGGCACGACAGATTTCAAGCTTCTCCTTTGGCAAGACCTTCGTGAACATATCGGCACCGTTGTCGTCGGTGTGAATCTTCCTGAGTTCTAACAGCCTTAAGCTCAGGACGTCCCGTATCTAGTGATATCTCACATCGATATGTTTTGACCTCGAATGAAATGTGGAATTTTTACCGAGGTAGATAGCACTCTGGCTATCGTAATACAAATTGTACTTCTTCTGCTTGAAACCCAATTCCTGGATGAATGTCTTCATCCACAGTAATTCCTTGCAAGCCTCTATCATTGCAATGAATTCTACCTCTGTTGTAGAAAGTGCAACACATCTCTGCAACCTCGACTGCCATGCCACAGCTCCCCCTGAGAGAGTAATCAGATACCCCGAAATAGACTTATGGGTATCCACATCTCCTGCCATATCTGAATCGGTGTAGCCTATCAACACTTGTTCGTTGCTTCAAAAACATAACCTCATTTTGGATGTGCCTCGAATATACCGCATGATCCATTTGATAGCATTCCAGTGTTCCTGTCCTGGGTTTGACATAAACCGGCTGACCAATCCAACTGCGTGTGCTAAGTCTGGCCTCGTGCACACCATGGCATACATAAGACTTCCCATTGCTGAGGTGTATGGAACCTGTTTCATTTCCTCATTCTCTGTCTCAGTAGAGGGACTCTGCTGTGTACTCAATCTAAAGTGGGTAGCAAGAGGAGTGCTAACCGCTTTAGCCTTGTCCATCTGGAATCTCTGAAGTACATTCTCGATGTACTCCTCCTATGACAAGTATAATCTCCTGGCTTTCCGATCACGGCCGATCCTGATGCCAAGAATCTGCTTAGCTGGCCCCAAGTCTTTCATCTTAAAAGACTTACTCAGTTGTTGCTTCAAATCATCAATCCTCGATTGATTCTGGCCAACTATCAACATATCATCTACATATAGCAGTAATATGATAAAGTCATCGTCAGAAAATTTCTGAACGAAAACACAATGGTTTGAAGTGGTCTTCTTGTATCTCTGCTCCCCCATAACTGACTCAAACTTCACGTACCACTGTCTCGGTGCCTGTTTCAAACCGTAGAGGTTTTTCATGAGTCTGCACACATAGTCCTTTTTCCCGCTGACTTTGAAGCCTTCTGGTTGCTCAATGTAAATTCTTCTTCCAGATCTCCGTGAAGAAAAATGCGGTCTTGACATCCATATGCTCGATCTCCAAATCAAGGCTTGCTGCTAAGCTGAGTACCACTCTGATAGATGACATCTTCACAACCGGAGAGAAGATTTCATCGAAGTTAATGCCTTTCCTCTGATTGAATCCCTTGACAACTAGCCTGGCTTTGTATCGGGGTTGTGAAGTATGCTCATGTTGCTTCACCCTGTATAACCATTTGTTCTTCAAAGCCCTTTTGCCTCTTGACAATTTCACCAACTCAAAATTGTGATTGTCATGCAAAGATTTCATCTCATCTTGCATGGCTTCCTCCCACTTTTCTCTGTCATCTGTTTCCACAGCCTCCTGGTAGCTCTCGGGTTCTCCCCCGTCAGTAAGCAGCACGTACTTATATGTATAGTATTTTGTTGAAGGTCGTCTCTCTCTGTTAGACTTTCTTTGTGGAACTGTTGGTGTAACTTCTGGTACTGGTGGTTGATCATGATCATCATCTCTGGGAGCTTCATCACATGTACTCTCATGTCTGGGAACCTCATCTTCAACTCGTACTGGCACCGGTGTATGAGGTTCTGGATTCACATATCTATATTGCTGGGGCATTGTCTTCATCTCCTTTTTGATATCTTCTATGGTCTGGTCTTCAACAAAGACAACATCTCGGCTTCTGAAAATATTCTTTTCCACATGATCATACAATTTGTAGCCGAAATCATCCTGACCATAACCAATAAAGACACACTGTCGCGTCTTTGCATCAAGCTTGGATCTCTCGTCCTTTGGGATGTGTACAAATGCTTTGCACCCAAAGACATGTAAGTGTTCATAAGACACTTCTTTACCTGTCCAGACTTGATTAGGAACATTACCTTTCAGTGCGACCGCTAGGGACATGTTCAAAACATGTACTGTTGTGTTGAGTGCATCCCCCCAAAATGTCTTCGGTAGCTTGGCTTGTGACAGGAAGCTTCTGACCATTTCGCACAAGGTTCTGTTCATCCTCTCAGCTAGGCCATTAAGCTTAGGTGTCTTCGGAGGTGTCGTTTGATGTCAGATTCCTTGCGTACCTCTGAATTCTCCACCGTTATCTGTTCTGATGCATTTGAGTTTCTTGCCGCTTTCTCTCTCCACCAGAGCATGAAACTCCTTGAACACTCCCATCACTTGATCTTTTATCTTCAAGGTGTATGCCCAGATCCTCCTTGAATGATCATCTATGAATGTCACAAAGTAAAGTGACCCACCAAGTGTTCATGTCTGCATCGGACCACATACATCTGAATGTATGAGGTTAAGTACCTCCGGTTTCCGTTGAGGCGGGGAACTCTGGAAGGATACCCTGTTCTGCTTTCCAGCCATACAGTGTTCACACTTTCGGAAGTGTGAGTTCTTCAATTCCGGAAGAATATTCCGCCTGCGTAGTATCTTCATCCCCGTTTGACTCATGTGACCGAGCTTTTTATGCCATAACTCGGCTGCCTCATTGTTGTTAGCTGTATTTATGCTACTATTGGAAATCTTAGCATGCATCAAATATAGAGTTGAGTTTTTCTTACCTCGTCACTAAAGGTGCTGCATAAACCTTCATCATCCAGCTTGCCTGTTGAGATCAGGTTTAACCGGATGTCTGGGATGTGCTTGATTCCCTTCAACACTAGCCTTGTCCCGTTGTCTGTTTCAAGGCAGATGTCTCCAATACCGACGGCTTTGGACTTGCCGTCATTCCCTATCCTTACAACACCGTAGTCTCCTGGTGTGTAAGATGAAAATAAGTCTCTACGAGATTTGGCGTGTATGGAGGCACCACTATCTATCACCCAACTGGTCTCGTGGCTGGCAAGATTCACAACATCTTCTTCGTATATAATACAAAATTATTTGGTGGTTTTGTCGGTGGTAGTAGCAACTCTTTCTTGGTTAGAGTCATCATCTCTCCTGGACTGCTCGTTCTTCAGTTTGTAGCAATCCCTATTCATATGGCCTTTCTTTTTACAGTGGTAGCACTCAATATCTCATTGTTCTTGATTTCCCATGGTTCTTATCTGATTTACCTGGGCCTCGGCTTTTACTCCTCCCCCTTCTAGCGTTCCTCTATGTCACTAGAGCTTCTGAGGTTGAGGCTGATGCTGACTTCTGCATTCTCGTCATCTTTTCTTCCTCAAAGATCTTGGTCTTTGCCATCTCCATAATGACTTTTCCATCTGCGGCTGAATTGACCACCGTAGATCTGAACGTTTCCCATGATTCTGGTAACGTATTAAGGAGTATTAAGCCATTTACCTCATCTCCGAAGTCTATGCCCAATCCCGACAATTCTTTCATTGTTCCGAGGAAATCATTGATGTGGTCCGCCACAGCTGTACCTTCATGGTATTTCAAACCCATCATTTTTTTGATGTAGTACAGCTTGTTGTTGCCAGTCTTTGCTCGAAAAAGCTCTTTCAGCTTGCTCCATAAAACACGTGCATTTGTTTCTTCACTGACATGGTTCACGATACTGTTGTCAATCCACTGACGAATAGTACTGCATGTTTTCAGGTAAAGATTAGCCAACTTCTCATCAGACATTCCTTATGGTTTCTGCTCCAGAAACACCGATCCATCATAGTCATTCACATACAGAAGGTCTTTCATCTTTTCTCTCCATGTGAAATAGTTTGTACTGGTTAATAAAATCATTTTTCCGTTGTCCAAATCAATCATAAAAAATATAAGTAGAATTTCAAAAAACGGACCTCACTCTTGCGTCCGGAATAGTAAAAAATGGTGGAAATGACACTTCGTTTGTTAAAATCCGACACAAGGACCAAATTGCAAATTCGAGAAATTACAGGGGTCAAAGTGCAATTTCCGAAAGTTTAGAGGCCAAAGTGAAATTACGGAAAAGTTAAGGGACTACATTGTAAATTAATGAAAGTTTAGGGCTAAAATATAATTTTCAGAAAGTTCATGGACCTATCTGAAATTTACCATACATTGCTGTGTGGCACTGCTGATGTGGCAGCTGACGTGGCGGATGACGTGGCAGCTGACTGTGCTGCTGATTGGGCGCTGACTGGGCGAAACGTGGCGCTGACGTGGTCGTCTTCTTCCTTGGTAGGCGCGTGAGTGCGCGTGGAGTGCGTGAAACAGCCACTGATCGGCGCGTGTGGCTTCCTCAGGCCTCCGTTTGATGGCCGGAAAATACCACCGTGCTCGTCTCACCGTGAAAAGTCCGATGGTATGCTCAAAATCGATTTTCGACAACTTTCGTGGGAATCGACTTTCCGGACCGAATCTCCGTTACCGAGTTTCGAGATCCCACCGTGGAACCTTAGCTCCTTATACCACTTGTTGTGATTAAACACACACGAATAGAGGAGAAAATGAGAGAAAATTCTTCTTTATTTTATCAAACAAAGAATTACAAAGTTTTCCACAAACTTTACAAAAAACTCTCAAAAGCTCTCACCACTCTATTACTCTCACACTTCTGGGATGATGAAACTAAGGCTAGGGGGCTCCTTTTATAGTGCCCAAACCGCGTGAACAGTGTCACGCGGTTTGAGCAAGCTGGCAGCAGATGGGCAAGTCATCTCACACTTTCGGTGCCCATCTCCATCATCTTTCGGTGCTGCTTCTGGACTTGCATGAACTCTGCATGCATCATGCATACTGCTGGCTTCAACAGATGATGAGGTTGTGCCACAACAGATGATGATGAGAATAGATGTTGATGAAAATAATAATAATAACGACAATAATAAAGGGGACTATTTGAAATAGGGGGAGTCTGGTTCCACAAGAAGATGGAGTTGCGGGAAAGTATGGTACTGGGTCAAGTTAGCTTTGTTTTTAACTTGTTTAGGGCTATTTGCTGCTGCTTTTCTCAAACGGGTTGTTCCTTATTTTATGGATAAGGTTGATGTCAGAAAATTCGATTTGGATGATGTTAGTAAATATCTTGGGTGTGAGTATATCAATCGGTTTATTGTAATATCGATTGAGTCAGTGTTTTTCTGGGCTTATTTTATCCTGGGGGCTGCGGGGCTGATATACTGCTAGCATAAATTTTGGGGAGAGCCGTGAAACGTCTTAAAGAGAGCAATCTAGTCTCGACACAAGTCAACTTCAATTTTATGTTTCTGGTGAAAGATAATATTTTTTTTTTTTTTTATTTCTGCAAATTATTGTAACATCATCAATTCGAGCAAATGTCCTTGAAGATCTAATTGATGGAAATCGATCTTTACCAGCTCAGTTTGTTGATGGAACCACTGATGTCAATAGAGAATTCACCCTGTGGAAAAGGCAGGATCAGTTGCCGATGAGCTGACTCATTTCTTCCATGAGTCTTCAGAAAACTATCACTGATGGATTAGCGTTAGCAGGACATGTGCTCAGTAGTGTTGATTTCATTTTTTAATTATTTGATTCAGTCATTAGGAAAAGATTATGATGCTAATATGTCTAAACTGAGTGTGGATGAGGCCTATGCAATGTTGCCAACACATGAGGTTAGAAGGATATCACATCACTGCCACTAAAGAGTCTAAGGCCAATTTTGATGCTAATGTTGCTCAAGCTACTGGTAATCCAAAAAGAAATTTCCCTAGAAAATATAATGGAAGAGGAGGCTTTAATAATGGAAGAGGAGGCTATGGATCTAATGATCAAGGAAGGGGAAATGGATGGATTAGTAATAATGGAGGAAACTGGTTTTGTCAGGGAAATGGTTGGAATCAAGGTAGGGAGAGCTATTTTGAAAATACTCTCATGTGCATTTCAATAGATTAAAGTTTCCAAATTTACATATTTAGGGCTTATATTGTGTTGGATAACTTTTGATCTTGTATTAGGTTCTGAACTACTTTTGGAAATTCTCATGTCCGGATCTGCGTGGGTCTGAGATTTTACCTGAGTACAAAATTTTTTTATAGACTCGAGTATTTATGGACCTGAATTTTTTGAGATAATGCGATTGGAAGTTTTAATCATGTGATTGGAAGTTTTAAGGGGGACCAAATTTACACATGAGACCTGCTTTTTTTTCTTTAAATTTTTTCTTTAAATATATTTTTTTATTTTTAATAATGTGATTGGAGTTTTATAAAAAAAAGGTATCTAGAATAAATTCCAACCACATATAAACAATAAGATAAACTAATCAAAATATCCTTAAAACTTTAATTATATTATTTTCTTTTTCTTTTTGATTGAACCTCAAGCGAAATTTTATTAATAGAAGAAAAATTACACTATTCACCACGTCAAGCCTGGTGATTTTTTTGAAAACTATAACATAAATTTGAATTACTTAGAAAAGACTCTGCCAAGCTAAACTGGTATTTGTTGAGTGACCGTCAGCATTGTTGGTCTTGAATCTGGACTCTCATTTAAGCATGAAAAGGCAACCTCCATGATTGATATCAACTTGCCCTGAATCTCGAGCGAGGGAAGTGGAAGCCATGAGCTTCATATTCCAAATCCAACAACACATTCTGCTTGATATGTCTCGATGTACAATTGGTGGAAAACAATCATGGTGCAAGTAAGACAAAGCATGAGCTATGCCTTTTATCACATTCATTCTGTGACTCCAACCCAATTCCTGTGCTGCTACATCGTTGTTCAGGATTGTGGCCAAGCTACCTCTTTCAAGAAATTCATAAACTAAAAAGGAGTGCCGGACATGTGAGCAAAATCCATAAAATTTTACAATATTTCTGTGTCGTATCTCTGTCAATGCCTCAATTTCATTCAAAAATTCTTTTTGATTTGTCATCTCATCACTTGGAAGAGGTAAGTGGAATTTCTTAACAGCTATGATTTCCCCAGATGGTAGCTCAGCTCTGTAAACACTTCCATGTCCTCCCTTTCCAATGCAATATTCTTCATCAAAATCCTTCGTTGCTCGAACGATTTCATCATACACAAGTTTTCCTTCGAAATTTAATATCGAAAGCAATCCTTGAGACCTCTGGTGGCTGCTTTGCTGTTCTCCTGAGTCCGACTTCCGTTTTTGGAAATTGTAGAACACTACTATCAAAGCAATTGAAACAAATAGTGCTCCCAAAAGAGGGAACACTATTACAAACCACTTTCTTCGAGAACTATGTTTGTGCGGAGTGAGAACTTTACAAGGTTGCAATCCTTTCACATTGCCGCACAATCCCTTGTTCCCCTTTAATGCTTCCACCGGAGCATTTTGAAATGCCGTGCTATTGGGAACCGGGCCCTGTAATACATTATAGGAAATGTCGATGAATGACAAGCTGTTCAATCTTTCAAAGCAACTTGGAATTGAACCAGAGAGGTTGTTGTGGGAGAGGTTCATCTTCTCCAAGCTTTCCATACTGCAGATTTGAAACGGTATCTCTCCTCCAAGGAAGTTATGACTCATATCTAGTTCTGAAAGGTGTACTAGCTTCGCAAACTCCCTTGGTATTTCTTGGACAAACTGGTTGTTGCTCATGTCCAGGTAGTGCAATTTTACCAAGTTGCCTAGACTTTCCGGGATTGAGTTGCTGAATCCATTTGTTGACAAGTCGAGGTACTCAAGTTCCACGAGTGAGCCAATTTCTTGAGGTAGTTGTCCAGAAAGATGATTCGCTTTTAAACTGAGCTTGGTAAGAGATTTTAATTTCCAAGTTCTTTTGGAATCTCCCCAACTATATGATTAGAAGAAAAATCAAGTTCATGTAATTGAGGAGAATTTCTCATCTCAGGCGGTATACTCCCAATAATATGATTCATGGACACATTGAGAGTGCCTAATTGTGTGCACTTTGCCCAGTTAGATGAGATTTCACCATAAAACTTGTTGCGACTGAGATCTAGTAATGTCAGATTTGGATAAATGCCAAAAGCTTCTGATATTTTCCGCTGAGATTGTTTCCATTAAGACGTACTCTAACAAGGCTTGTGCAGTTTCTCAAACTTGTAGGGATTGGTCCTACAAAACGGTTTTCACCAATAGTAAACCTCTTTAACGCTCCACCCTGGCAAATATTATTGGGTAGAAAACCTGTTAAATGGTTGTTATCCAATGCTAGCAAACTCAACGTGAGATTTCCAACAAATGGAGGAATGGAACCCCATAGATTGTTATATAATACGGATAATTCTCTCAGGTTGGTCAAATTAGCAAGAGATTGTGGAATAAAACCTGTAAATTGATTTTCGTACAAATTGAGACTGACAAGAGACTTCAAGTTCCATATTTCTCTTGGAATAGAACCAGATAGATTGTTCTTGGACAAACGTAGAAACTTTAAACTGGTTAAATTACCAATGAAACGTGGAATGTAACCATTGAGTTGATTATCATTCACTTGGAAATCAACAAGGGACTTCAAGTTTCCTATATTTGGGGGAATTGAACCAGAAAGTAAATTACTATAGAGATACAATCGTATGAAGTTAGTCAAGTTGCCAAAAGAAAGAGGGATTGAACCACTGAGTTGATTTTTACTCAAATCTAGTTCAGAAAGAGACTTTATGTTTCCAATGTTTGGAGGAATAGAACCAGATAAGGAATTATCGAGGAGATACAATCGAAACACATTGCTCAAGTTACCCAGTGAAGGAGGGAGTGACCCATTCAAATGGTTAGAGTATAAGAAAAGTTCCTTGATAGAACTTAACTGACCTACTTCTAATGGAATTGAGCCATCTAATTGATTCAAATGAATGTGAAGAACTTCCAAATTAGTTAAAAGACTAATCTCTGGTGGAATATTTCCTGACAACTGATTGGATGTTAAGTAAAGATACCTGAGTTCCGAAAGATTACCAATTTGAGGTGGAATAGTACCAAATAATCCATTAAAGCTGAGATCAAGGTACACAAGAAGAGGAAACGATGAGAATGAAAATTTGTAAGAGTGCCATTTAATCCAATACTTGTGAGGCTGATGTTGATGACTATTTCGGCATGATTACAACTGATTCCTGACCAATCACAAGGCTAATTTTGGATGACACATTGGTGGTAGACAGATTCCACGAAGGAATGACATAACGATTATGGCTTTGAAGGCTGGCTTTCCAATTGAGAAGAGCCTGAGCTTCTTCAATGGAATAAGAAGAAACAATAAGTGATAAATTTAACACATAAGTTAGGACCAACAATAAAACAAGTGAAGACCCCATTGATATTGTAAAAACACAAGATCAATGTGTAAACAAATTAAGATAAACCGAGGTGTATTGAAAATGAAAACATTATTGGACTCTTTGCGTATTGAAAATGAAAAGATTATTGGACTCTTTGCTTTTTTAAAACATATAGATTAATGGTGGTGATGAAAGCAAGCACATTGGGCGCCAAATTTATAGAAAGCACACAAGAGCAATTGACGGGTCAACAAGTCAATGCGGGAATAATTTTCCCTTGATGCAAAGTGGGAATAGACTTCAAAGTCTGTGTTGCTGTTCTGTCAAATCACAAAAATTTCCACAAAAATTATTCACTTTTCATTTCTACAAATTGTTGTTGTGATGGAGATTAATGTACAAATTGACCGTCGCTTTTTTTGGATGCCAAGTACTAAACGAAGTTGATTAAAGGGCATTTGTCTCCCAAAAAATTATGGCAGTGTATGTGATGGACCATCATAACTCATACTTAAAATCTCTCTTTAACACGCTTTACAAGACCATCTTTTATTAGTGCCCGGTGGAAACGGAGGAGCATTTCTATGAGATTGAGCTGGCTAGATAATTGCTTCAAGCCGTGTATAATGGTCCAAATTGATGTATACATATTGAAAATTACGTTAAAAGTTCCGACCCTTGTACACTTGGGGTAAACTGCGGAAATTATAATCTAACTACACAAACTAAAACAAGTCCTAAATTAAAGTTTTTATGGTTCAGAACATACACTCTTAACTCTAATCAAAAGCCACACTCTTAATCTGAACATTGAATAATTTTTTTTTTTGAAAATATTGGAAACTCCTGCCACAAAACCACCCAACCCACCCGGATTTAAACGGAGTAGGTAAAACCCCCGATTGGCCTAGGTTCTTACAAGAAATGCACCCCTAGCACTCGAACCCAATGCCTGATAATCAAATCTTAAGCCATTTGTCACTAAACCACACCCATTGGGGACACAATGAACAATGAATAAAGTGGTGAAAAATAAACAACAAAAAGTAAAGAAATAACACCATTTAATAAAACCACACCCTTGAATTGATTTAATTCATTACCTACTAAGGATTAAGGATTTAAAGTCGGATTATCAATTAAAAAATTACTTGAAAACCATTTAATCAAGTGTTGAGTTTCTACTTCTCTAGGTCCCAAGTATCGATTATCAAGCATTAAACAACATGTGAATACATCGAGGAAGTTGCGGAATACTTACATCGATCGGACTATCTGAATACATACGTACCAAGTACTACGTTTTACTGATTTACAAGACAAGGTTGGCTTCTAGCAAAGCGCTATGCCTACCCAATTCTCCAGAAACATCCTTACAGGAATAAATGATCTATATCAGGCGTAGTATACGTAGTATCGTGTATGTCGATCCAGTATCGGATGTCACGTGCTAGGCCTGGGGCAGGAACTGTGTCTGCCCTATACGAAGCACATGTCGGATGTCTGGTAACTAGTCTCTATAATCGGATATACATGATCTAGTCATAATATCCCGATGACTACAGTACTTAAGAGTACTATTACCGTATCCTACGTGACATCATCTCCATTATGACTGGAGTGATACTTCCATCTTGACATCACACCCAACACACTACGATTCTCAATATACTCAGAAGAGGCGTACACAGAACCGGTTAAAGCCCTGGACGACCAAAATCAAAGTATATTGATTGTCGCAAGTATTAACGGTGCAAGTCTCAGGTTAAGACCAAATACACCTACTCTGATTTCAGACTTCCATAGACACATAGTCATACTACCAATGGAATTCCGAAGGGGTCTATCCAGAGCGAAGCTGTTTTCCGTACCATCGGTAAAACACAACCTCCTATTACATTTGCATGAGTATCCTATACCCAAATATATGAGAACTATACCGTTATGCTCCCATAACATGCACAAGTGTAATACTAGTCTTTTACGCATTATCGATGTCCAATCTCGATAATACTATGACTAGGGATATTTAATGATTAATCCTTCGTGGATTGATACTGTCTCATATCATCTCAATCCAGGAACTAATCATAAGGACCTCCTATCATTTATATATCTTGGTGATCTAATCACAAATGATAAGAGAGCAATCTCTTTTGTCACATAGTTAATTTGTACAACAACACCATGATCTGTACAAATCGTGACGCTATGGGTCATAATTGTCCAACAATCCCCCACTTAGCCTATAGCCAATCACTCGAGTGTCTACCACTCGAACTATATATTGTTCGCTCAAACTGCTGAGGAAAGGCTTTCTTCAGCGGATTTGCATGATTATCGTCTAATGCGATTTATACGATCATCACATCGCCACGATGTATGATCCGAACGAATTAGATGAATAGTCGAAGTATATATCTGGATCGTTGATGAGACCATTAATTATTTAGCCTGCGCTGTAGCCTAGCTCAGCTACTAACAGAACTATATCTAATCTAATTAGATTTGTTATTGACCCAGATGGCTTCTATTGCTGCCTCAGCTGCAGTAATAACCCGCATTTGTTGTTTATTCGTTAACAGTATCTTGCTTTGAAGATTTTCAGCTCACTGTATCGTTATTCAAACTGTATGGTGCCGTTGTTACGACTTATAGTCGTATTATCGGTTAGGAAACTTGCAGCAGTGATCCCAGTCACTTCAAGTTCTCCATCTCCATAGTTTTAGACAGCATCCTTAGTTCTCTAAAATACTAATGGATGTTCTTAACATCAATCCAGTGACTATCACTTGGATTAGTCTGATTGTGACTCCATATGCTCAAAGCGTATGAGACACCAGGTCACGTACATTTTTCAATGTACGAGTTCTCGGTGAGTGTCAACAACTTTAAATATAGCCCAGTAGATCTTTATTCCTAGAATAAAGGTTGTTTCTCCCAAGAATTCTATAGAGAATTTTCTCGAAAGCCAAGCTTTCGCCGATTGTTTTATGGGAATATCATTTCCAAGAAATGACATATATTATCATTATTTATAGGACAACCACTGTCAGTGCGCTCCCACTAACCTCTTTATATACACAAGAATCATTTACGTTTTGAATTAAATAATACACCATCATGATTACATCAAAATGATAATTCCAAGAACCTAATGCTTGCTTCAATCCAAACATGGATCAAATAACCTGCAAACCTTGTTTCCTAGTTTTGATACGACAAAATCGTCAGGATGTTGTAAACATCCTCCACAAGGTTTCCTTTTCAGGAAAATGATTTTCCCGTTCAGTTGCCATATTTCATAAATGAAACATGCAGCATCAGCAAGCATTATCCAAATGGATTTAACATGGCAACAGGTAAAAGATTTCGTTGTAATCAACACAATGTTGATAACGATACCTTTCCGCTACAAGCCTAGCTTAGTACGTTGGTATGTTGCCATCCATATATGTCTTCCTTGAAGACTTATATAGTACCAATAGACACAATGCCTTACGATACAACAACTAGTATCCAACATAGTTGGTATACATGGAATCCATTTCGGACATCATGGCACTTTGCCGTAATAGGGAGTCGATACCTTGTATCTAGGGATGTCAGACAGACCCGGACCCGGAAGATCCGGGTCCGGTTAGACCGGGATCCGCTTTAAAAAATTGCGGATCCGGGTCTCGTTTCAGTGGACCCGCATCATTCCGGGACCGGATAAGACCCGGGTACCCGAAAAAAAAAAAAAAAAAAAAAACTAATATGCTTAGACTAAAAAAACTAATATGCTTAGTTTAAATTATTTTTTTCCTTGTAATTTGTTTATGAATTATGAATTATGATATGTTACATGTAATGATGTAATGTATTATTTGTGTTGAACTTGAAGCTCAAACTTAACTATTTTTATGTGTTATAATTTCCAATTCAAACTTGTTGTGAATTGTTTATACATATTACATAGTATTTATTAATATTGAATAGTGGAAATTGTGGAATTGGAGCAAAAAAAATGGCCAGTTGCGGTCCCGGGTCCGGATCCGGGTCTACTCGGGTCCATCCCGGGTCTACCCGGGTCCGGACCCGGAAGTGCTTAATCGGGTCCATATCTGGACCCGGGTCGATCCGGGTCCGGATCCGGAATTTGCCATCCCTACTTGTATCACTTCCTCATACGTATTTTTATGAGGTGAGATCAGAAACCTATACACCAGGTTGTTTTCTGAATCTCTCCGACCTACGCGGTTCTTGTGTATTCGAAGATTAATGGTACAGTTTCATCCTTGATGAACTGTTTGTGTTCCATGAAGGACTCGGTGCCTTGAACAGTATTACTCCGATTTTCATCGAGTTTTACTATCCTCCCACTTACCACTATATATCGGTATTCCTCTTAGGAAAACCGCATGGTGAACAACAATTAAATTGTTCTCAAGTGAGTTGTATAAGTACTATACCCTGGTTTCCCTAGGATAACCTACAATTAAGCACTTATCTGATTTGGGTTCTAGTTTGGTATCATCCAAACGTATGCCTAGCATTCCCAATTTTCAGGAATGAGAAATTCTGATTTCTTTCCTGTTCATATCTAATATGAATTCTGTCAAACAGATTTTCATGGAACCTTATTCAAAATAAGTTTTGCACTGTTAAAGCTTATCCGTTGAAGGAAATGGTAGCTCAAAGTGACTCATGATTAACCTTATCATGTCCAACAAAATTCAGTTTCTCTGTTCGGACACACCGTCAGGATGACGTGTTCCGGAAGGAGTCCTTATTGAAAGAATACTATACTCTTTCAAGTATATGAGAAACTTACTGCTTAAGTATTTTCATCATGGTCAAATCGTGATGTTTTAATACTTTAGCCAATCTGTTCATCTATTTCGTGTCGAAACTCTAAAAGTTTCTGATTTGTGTTTCAAAAGAAACATACAACCAAAACGTGATGCCACATCCATAAAGGTCACGAAATATTCAAATCCACCTCTAGCCTAGCTAGATATGGGCCCACTTACGTCACTATGAACAAGTGCTAACATATCGATGGCATTTACACTTTTACCAAGTAAAGGTGTTTTAGGCACTTTGCCCAATAAACTAGATTCGTAAACATTATTTGAATAGAATCAAATATGTCCTAGTATCCACTCTTCAAAAGTGTGGATATACGAGTCTTGTTTAATGTGTCCCAGACAACACTGCCACAAATAAGTCTCATCTGATCAAATCAGTTTGAGCTACTTGTTTGTCAAGTTATATGTTTGAGATTTATTTATATTCAAAATATAAACACTGTTATCCACATCTAATGTGTTTATCTCAATATCATCTTTATAAAATAAAAGACTTTAGTGTTCTAGAATATAAAGGTATACTCGCAACGAGTTATACTGGATATAGAGATAATGTTTCTAGTCAAACTAGGTACAATTAACAGTTTCCTAATTTAAGTACACACCCGAAGGGTAGTTCCTAAACTTAGGTATCTACGGTAACTTTCGTCCCGTTTCCGATTTGCAGATAATCTCAACTGAAGTCAGTATCATGCTCATAGCAGATTCTGCACATCAATGCATATTTATGTATCACTATTTAGTATCTAAAATCCAATTTTAATACTGGTAGTGAACATGTTTATGACAAACATACTTGAAGTCAGAGCCTTGTACTGTCTTCTGTTCCTTCATGTCTGCCTTGTCCATACGGCAGTCACGCTTCAGTGACCCTGTTTGCCACAGTTTAAGCAGACATTTTGGGATATGTCCTTTATCTTCCTAGAAGATTATAATGATTTTGCCTTTGCCATTTTCTATATCCCAGAAACCTTTGGCCAAGCCTTGGCCTTTTAGAATATCGAATTAAGACGCGCCTTGCTCTCCTTGCCCTTTTGCAAAGTTTGGCTTTGGCTCCTTGAGCATAGTCATTAACTCTCCAAGAGTTATTAATTGCAATTTAATACTTCTAAGATCTAAGAATAGATCTATGAAGATCCTTCAATTTCGACATCATGGTTTAAATGTCTAATCCTTAGTTATGACGACGAAATTAAGGAGTCATTATGGCAAGCATAATGGATTAAGCACTAAAGTTATCATCACATGAATCTTCCAAAGATCATGCTCTACTATTTGCTTAACTCCGGGCTTAGGCCTAATATGTTATTTTATCAAATAAAGTAACTTCTTAGTTCCAGGACCATCCTGAAATTTTATTCCCAATTTGAAAATTAAAGTCGTTTAAACACATTTTCCCTAGGATTATGTTTTAAACACTAATCTTTCAATTTAATCTTGATTGTAATAGTCCAACTATTTAATCAACGATTTCAGTTACTATTTGTATATAATGATTACTATAGTCCAACTATATTAATCAACTATATTTTCAAATGGTTAAATTCAATTATATTGATTACTATAATCCAATTATAAAATCAACTATAAATTGAAATAGTTTGAATACAATCCAACTGTTTAATTAAAATAACGATTAAATATTAGTCCAACTAACATTTAATTTATTTGACGAATGACATTTGATTAAGCGCGTATGACAAGTTATTAAATGAATATTGCAAATTTAATTTTTGCCTCCCACTATTTTTCAGTGAGCCTCTAACCCTCTATCGAGTACTCGGGAAATCGTGTTTCCTAGTGGGCTAGGATCCCGTTAAATGTCACACAATATTGACTTTGGCCAACAAATTGTATGATACTTAACTAGGTAGATCTCTAAGATCAATTGGATCTCATCCAATTCCTAGGTCCAGTAGGTGGACATCCAAGTCCGAAACATATATCTTATATATGCCAATATATCCAATATATTGCCTATCATTTTTCCTCTGAATCAATTAAACCTTGGCTTTGGCACAACAAACTTAATGATCCCAGTTAAGCGGAACCCATTGACCATGGAAAGCTTCGTAATCAATGTCGATGGACAAGAAGTGATCTTGACTTTGGCCAACAAATCACAACTTGGACAAGACACCAATATGGAACAAAACTCTCGTGATTCAAACACATCCGCGACGGACAAAGGGCTTGACTTTGGCCAACAAACCAATGCCAGTCTTGGATCTTGAGTAAGAATCACTCAATGGAAGAAAAACACTAAATATTGTTTGAGGGTTTTTCGCGTGCAAATTGGCAACCAATTTATTATCTTTGTTAAGGTCTCATCATCATACACCATTAAACATGCATTCTAAATACATAATAAAGCGCATATAAATAAAATAATAATGATATGCGGATGGATACTCAAACACATTGATCCTAGATCAAATCTCTCCATTTCCTCTCTCCCGTTAGCATACATATTACTTCTACCTGTTACGCTACACTTCTAAAGAAACCTCATTTACATTGAGGGGAATAGGTGAGAATAAAATTACAAAGAGAAATGAGGTATAGGCTGGACACGCAGGTCTAATTAATAAATTCTAAATTTAATACAAAAATTTCCAAAATTGCCCCACCCATCTAATATCCACCCGATATACATTATTCATACATCACAACCATATATTCACACAAGCATGTTATCAATCAATCTAATCAAATTAATTAATTTGATAATTAATGACCATCCACTGTTCAAACAACGATTTGATTTTGCATGAGTTAAACTTGTTTTGCGAATAAGTACTCAAAGTACGAATTCTTGAATCAAATTAACTACAACATTAATCCAATTTAATATGTATTTATATTAATCCATTATTTAATTCCAAATTAAATAATCACACTTTATAATGAACTTTTACGACTTAGATTCGAAATCTAATCGTTACGGGTCTCAAAGCCGATTAACATCCAAAGTCGTCTAATAAAGTCTAATGGGCTTTCAATTAATTTCTTAGGGCGTGGGCTTCGGCAACCAAAGCCCAATCAAGGAATAACCCCAAGCCTAGAAATCAATTTCGGCCCATTAAGCCCAATTAAACTTTAAAGGCCCAATAGTCATAATTGGACTTTATGGATATGGTTTTGGGTCCAATTGGATCCAACCAATTTGCCTAAACCAATCTTGGTACAACCGAGCCAATAAGCCCAATTACAATATTACAAGCCCAAATCCAATTTAAGTCCATTTAATTAAACTACAAAAATTCCAATTTCATAATTAATTAACAAAGTGTAATGCCATAATTAATCACCCAAATCAATATTTCCAAAACACAAATTAGCCAAATTAATCATGCTCATTAACATCAAAAAATGTCCAACAAATTTTAATCAAAAATCAAACCCATATCACATGCTTCATATCTCGACAATTAAGGGTTTTTCAAAATCGATTCGGTTTCAATCAAATTAAATCCACAATCAATATTTCCCGAATGATTCCAACTCATCCAATGAATCAAAAAACAAAAATCCCAAGACATTTAGGGCTAGTTCATATTCGGCCAAGCCAATAATTTTGGGCAAAATTTTTCCAAACAATATTTCATGAAATTGATCCAATCAATCTTCAATTAAACTACATTTAAGCATACTCAATCATCCAATTTCATTAATCATGTGTTGGTTTTATTCTAGGTCCCAAGATCATAACAAGCATGAAAATATGTGTGAACACATCAAAGGATGTAGCGGAATACGCACATCGATCGGTTGAGACGATTGATGAAGAACAAAACTTGTTTTCCTTCCATCAAAGTGGCGCCTAATGAACCAGTCCACTGCTCACTGTTTTCAGTTTTGAGCTGAGAATTTGAGCACCAAATCTTCGTCCAATGATTCCCGGCTCATGGGTGGGTTTCTCTAACACCTTCGTATGCCTCTTAGAAGTGTACTAGCACTTGGATCTTGCCACAAAATCCACAAAAAGGTCCTCCATCATTGACGCCATTTGAGGCAGTCCAGCAGCCCCTTGGGCGTGACTTTGAAGAGAGAAAATGGGAGAGAGAGTTGTCAAGGGTTTCAACATTCATCTAATGAATAATAATGAATTACTAAAGTGTAGAGAGAGATTTTTGTTTATATACTTTAGGTAAAACCATTTTAAAACTGTACCAATCTTGGTAGGTATAGGTAATGGTTTTCCAAAAGT
>SKCR01039007.1:0-48486 GCA_019454045.1 Zanthoxylum bungeanum | reverse complement strand
CACACATTTTTTTTTTCGGTTGTGACATGCAATTATTATTTTTATCATATGGTCAAGTGTCGGTGTTCTTTTCTATATATATATATATATACATTTATTTTTTTACTTTGTTTTTTTCCTGTGAGAACACGTGTTATGTAAATGCTAATATTTATAAAATAACACTCATAAAATTGAAAATGATAAACAACTTTCATAAAAATTATTATATGACTTTGATGTAAGAATTTACGACAAAATCACAATATGTTCCGAATCAATTTAAGATACAAAACTTATATTTCAAGTTTGTATATGTAATATCATTGCTGATTTAACTATGAGTGACAGAGCCATCAATCTGAAAATCGATTAAAAATATTTTATAAATTAATAAAAAATCTTGTTTATTATCAAAATAATTACGAGTTTACTCATTCTAAAATGAAAAACATATCAATTTTTTTTTTATAAAAATTAAATTTTATCCCTACTAAATTAATGTTGGGGGTAAGCCACTTCATTAATTATACTTGACAAAATAAAATTATAAAGGTTAATGAAAGTAATATAGTAAAAATATCATAAGTAACTTACTAATTTAATTAACCAAGGCTTGATAATGATGGTCATAAAATTATTACTTTTAATGAAGGGTAAGGGATAAATTCCAGCAAGAGAGGTGTGAACTGTGAAGTGAGTTCAAAGAAAAATCAAAGATACAGTGTGAAATAAGACCGTTTTGATTGACTCCATATTCGGCGCATTTGTCATCAACAAATTACAATAAATAAATAAATTAAGTAAAAACAAATACAAACCAATTCACCTCCACTTGAGTTGAGACCCCACAAAATATTATTTCATTTTATTTTCATATGTAAATGAAGTTGATTTTTTTTTCTTTTTTAATTTATGCAAATGAAGTTGTAACTTGTAAGGAGGAATTAATCAATGTAACAAAAGATAATAATTGATTGCTAAATAACTATAATAAAATCGAAGATGGTGATTGGAGGTGATAGGCTGATGGGGGTATATGATTATGATAGATATTTTTTAATAACATTCATTAGGGGTGATCACGGTTTCGAGTCAAACCGCAACCCGACCCGAACCGCACCAACCTGAATTGTACCGCGTGGTTTGAAAAAAAAATTAAAAATGATTTCGGGTCAATTGGAACTGAATCGCAAATTTCGGGTCGGTGTGCGGTTTTGACCTAACCGCGACCTAAACCGCCCAAAACCGTAAATTTTGTCTCAAACCGCGACCCGAACCGCCAACCCGCATTCAAATTAGATATTATTTTATATATTCTTCTTCTCTAATCATGAAATTTAAGATATTTAATGATCATATGACAATATGCAACGTATAAATGAAAATTAGGTATTTTTTCTCTTCAATTATTATGTGAAAACACACAAAATTTCCTTAAAAAAATTTATAATCCAAACCGCCGACCCGAACCGCCCAAACCGCTAAACCGCCAACCCGAACCGCCGCGATTTTCCTTATCAAATTTACGGTTTCGGTTTCTAATTTCTCAAACCGCTAACCCGTATAATTTGAAATGGAAAATGAAAAAACCGATCCAAATCGCACCGCGAAGACACTAACATTCATATTACAACCAATTTATCAATTAAGAAAGGGGGAGAGGGAGAGGGAGTAATAAAGTAAGAAAGTGACTTTCATTTCAATATATTTGACTCCATAATAAATCACTCACTCAAACAAGTAGACTCACCTCACCAGGCCAGCTGGCAGAATCTTAGCTGGACGCACCTCCCCTCCCACTCAATTTTCTCTCACTTTCCTTTTCATTTTCCCTCAAAAGAAAACTTCCCACCATTACTACTCCATTTTCTCTCTTGGGTTTACAACAACACAGAGACAATGTCAATGCCCAGCAGCAGCTCCTCCTTGCTCATCAAATCCCTCTTGATCTTATCATGCGCACCTTCCCTTTTATCCTGCACCTCCATCACCACCAACCGTCGGATTCTCCATCAACCATTTTTCCCACTTGATGCTGTCCCTCCATCTCCACCACCACCTCCTCCTCCTCCTCCCACTCCAAATATCCCTTTTTCTTCCGCTTCTACCCCTAACAATTCCCCATTCTTCCCAACTTACCCTCCTTCCCCTCCTTCCCCGCCTCCCCCCTCCAACTTCGCTTCCTTCCCCGCTAACATTTCCTCCCTCATCCTCCCCCGCTCCCCGGACAAACCCAAACGGAATTCCCAAAAACTCCTCATCCTCGCTTTCGCCTCTGTCTTCTCCGCCCTCCTCGTCGGGGGCCTTTTGGTCTTTTTCTACTGCCGCAAGCGCAGTCAAATGCGTCTCCTCCACTCCACCTCCGACGTCAAGAGTAACACTACCAGTAACAATAACAGTATCCGAATTTACCCTCCGAATCCAAATGCCGATGCCGCCGCGAGGAACGCTCAGAAGCTGAGGACCAATCGCACCTCCTCCAGCTCAGAGTTTCTTTACTTGGGTACTTTGGTAAATTCGCGAGCTGGCATTGACGATTCCACTACCGATACCGATTCGCGCGGCAATACCAACTGCGTTTCACCGGAGCTCCGCCCGCTCCCGCCCCTCTCTCAGCAGGCTAGCTTTAAAGAGAATCACCAACAGCATAATGGTGACGTGGCTTCCAGCGCGGCGGAGGATGACGATGAACAGTTTTATTCTCCGAGAGTTTCGTTGGGCGGAACCGGAACCGGATCCGGTTCGAGGAGAAACTTTGCGGCTGTGGCGGGTATCGGAGGGAGGAGCAGCGAGTCGAGTAGTTGTTCGTGTTCGTCGACGAGTTCTCGGTCGTTATCGGCGAGTATATCGCCCCCGATAAGTTTGAGTCCGAGAAGATCTGATCCGAAATCTCCCGAGACAGCTCAAGCAATGCCGACACGGTCGGTTTTCGCAATGATGTCGCCTTTGGATTCTTCCCCAGACAGAAATATTATTAAGTCGCCGTCACTTTCTATAGCTTCTACGTCACCGGATACTAGATTGTCACCGTCAAGATTTAATCTTTTGAATCGGAATGAGCTGTCTTCAGCTTCAACTTCACCAGAGAGAGAGTTGGAGAAGGACCCAGATGATGAATCTTCAAAATTGTTTGATGTTTTGGAGAAAAATGCAAATGTTGGGGGGTCTCATCGTGTGAAGAAGCAAGATATGTCACCGAGATCATCGAGTGTTTCTTCGTTATCTTCAGCTTCTGCATCACCTGATAGAATTTCAAAGAAAAGTGAAAATGCTACTCCGAGAGAATCAAATGATTCTTCTTTATCATCAAGCCCAGATGAGTCACCAAGAATGTTGAATGTTTTTGATCAAATTTCATCTCCAGTGAGAATTAACAATGCTTTGGAACATCCAATTTCAGCCCCTCCACCACCGCCTCCGCCACCACCACCACCACCACCACCACCGCCTCTATCGGTGTCGCCTAAACAGAGGAAGCAATGGGAATTGCCTGTGGTTTCAACACCAGTTGGTCAAGCAATGTGCCAGCCACCTGCTTTAATACCGCCTTCGAGGCCTTTTGTGATGCAAAACACAACTAAAGTTTCTCCAGTTGAATTGCCTCCAAGTTCTAAAACTGAGGAGAGTGTTGAGGAGGAGGCTTCAAAGCCGAAGCTGAAACCTTTACATTGGGATAAAGTGAGAGCTAGCTCTGATCGTGAAATGGTGTGGGATCATCTTCGATCAAGCTCTTTCAAGTAAGATTCTGCCATTTAACTGATGTTGCTTTTCGATTGTTCAGTTATTATATTGCTATGTTATGGTTGTTTTTATTATGGTTGATGAGTGTTTGGTTCTTGCAGATTGAATGAGGAGATGATTGAGTCATTGTTTGTTGTAAATACACCGGGATTGAAACCAAGTCAAATAACTCCACGGTCAGTTCTTCCTTCACCAAACCCAGAGAATAGGGTCCTTGACCCCAAAAAGTCGCAAAACATTGCAATTTTGCTGAGGGCACTGAATGTGACCGTAGAGGAAGTCTGTGAAGCCCTTTTAGAAGGTACATTGAAGTTGTGGAGTTATTAGCACGACACTTTTTCTTTAATTCTGAAAATATACATTTGGTTGTATGGTTCTTGAGTTAATTATCTGGATTTTAAAATATAATGTGTTGTTTCGTTAGTGGAATTTATATTTTAGCATGAAATGTTATTCAAGTTCATATATGTAGTTTATATATGCTAGCGTTGTCTCAATGGAAACAACAGACAGGTAGCTTAAATTATTGTAATTGCTCTATTACAGCTTCTTCATCAATTTAAAATGCTGCAATATGGAAATTTGTAGCCTAACCATTATGGTTTATGTTGTGAGAGTTGTCTGAAATGCAACTCCCAAATATTAGTACAATCTTCAGAAAATTCATCTTTCAGTGAAATTATATTAGTCTTGAAAGTCTCTGTCTATAAAGAGTAAAGATTTCCATCACCAGCTGGGTTATTTCCTTTAGTTGACTTACTGAGGATGCAACTGAAGTTATATTAATTTCAATACAGGTAATGCTGATACACTTGGGACTGAACTTCTTGAAAGTTTATTGAAGATGGCTCCTACCAAAGAAGAAGAACGTAAGTTGAAAGAGTACAAAGATGAGTCCCCAACCAAGCTTGGTCCTGCAGAAAAGTTTTTGAAGGCTGTGCTTGATGTACCATTTGCATTTAAAAGGGTGGATGCAATGCTTTACATAACCAACTTTGAGTCTGAGGTTGAGTACCTCAAAAAGTCTTTTGAAACTCTTGAGGTAAGTCAACTCTTTCTCCCTGAGCTGTCTTCTTGGCTGGTTATTTCTGCTTATCTTGAACATGTAAATTTTCAGCCTTGCATGTTCCCTAATATTAGAAATTTGTCAGTACTAGATGGTAGTACTTTACTGTCTCATCTCTAAGCTTCATTTAGATGGGCATACATGATGCTGTCCTATCAAAGCTATTCTTAACGGTCTCAACTAAGATGCCCCTGCGAATGTAATTCAGTATGCATTTATGTTCAATAGAATTACTGACATTTGATTGGGTCACTTGGTGACTGGGAAATCCATAAAATTTACACAGTGGTGTTTAGAGATCTATCTAGCTCATGTCCATGGGTATAAATAAGGCAGATACTTAAATCTTTGGTTCCACTGATTATAATGTAATATCCCACCATCCATTTTTGGGTCAAGATGGACTAGTGTTGCTGGATGCAATCATTTATGGTTGGCATGGTCTCATGGATTTTCTTTTCATTTTTTCCCCTTCCAGGCTGCATGTGAAGAATTGAGAAATAGTAGGATGTTCTTGAAACTTCTAGAGGCTGTTCTCAAGACTGGGAACCGCATGAATGTTGGGACAAATCGTGGTGATGCCCATGCCTTTAAGCTTGACACACTCCTCAAGCTTGTTGATGTCAAGGGCGCAGATGGAAAAACCACACTCTTGCATTTTGTTGTACAGGAAATCATAAGAACTGAAGGTGCTCGTATATCTGGTGCTAACCAAAATCCAAACTCTAGTTTGAGTGATGATGCCAAGTGCAGGAAGCTTGGTTTGCAAGTTGTTTCCGGTCTCAGTTCGGAGCTCAACAATGTGAAGAAAGCTGCTGCCATGGATTCTGATGTGCTTAGCGGTGAGGTGTCCAAGCTTTCTAGAGGCCTTGGGAACGTTGGAGAGGTTGTGCGATTAAATGAAACAACGGGGCCAGATGAAAGTAGCAAGAAATTCTCAGAGTCTATCAATAAGTTTATGAGAATGGCGGAGGAAGAGATCATAAGGATTCAAGCCCACGAAAGTGTGGCTCTGTCTTTAGTGAAGGAGATAACAGAATACTTTCATGGGAACTCAGCAAGGGAAGAAGCTCATCCATTCAGAATCTTCATGGTGGTCAGAGACTTCCTTACAGTTCTTGATCGGGTCTGCAAAGAAGTTGGGATGATAAATGAGCGAACAATAGTTAGTACTGCTCATAAATTTCCAGTTCCAGTAAATCCAATGCTGCCACAAGTTTTTACTGAAATCCAAGGCAGGCGGCAGTATAGTTGTGATGGTGATGAGAGCTCATCTCCTTGAGCATTTTATGACTTGTCTCAGGCTAGCCAGAAACAGCTGAAAAGTGGTGGTTGTGCCAGTTGATTGGAGCTTGTAATGGGCTTGTTAGGTTTATGTTAATTTTTTTCTTTTGTACCTGTATAAATCAATGTAAAAGATTTTGGGAACAGTTACATCCTATAGACAAATATATAGAGCAGGAGATTTTCTTTTGGAAGAATAAGGCAGTCTGTTAAATTGGTTGAATGCCTTGTAAACCTGTCAAAAACTTGTGTCATATATATTAAAGCTATTTAGTCATAGAATGTTACATTAAGAGTCTATTGTAGCTTAACAAGTACAATTTTCTTCATTTTATATGATGTACATTGAGCAGAGGCTACTCTTCACTTATCCCGAAAATAACTACATGTAATTATTTTCGGGATAAGTGTATCTGTGTCTATCATTTTTGGACATAAAATGGGATGAAGGCTTGGCTCGATATCTCTTGATAAAAAGCCTACTTCTCCTGTCTTTCAAGTACTATTGGATAAATAAAATTATTATTTGGAATATAAAAGCAAGTATCAATTCTTCAGTCTCTCAATTATACAACAGTTACTTTGTTGTAGGACCATAATGAATTTTTATTTCATTCACGCTTCTCTACTAATTAGAAGCTTCACTCCCTATGATCTTGTGCAAGTAAAATATTGTCTCACTTGCTCATGCTTTTGCCTGACTGCAAAGCCTTAGCATCCATACGCTCGAGAATACAACGTGCTTCTTCTTGGGTACCTGGAACCACATTCCGAATCCTGAATCCGTTTGTCGTGGCCTTTGCCTCTGGAGGTAAAGTGAAAGTGAAATAGAATGTGTTTGATACCTGTTTCACAGAAATTAAATGTATAAAATATTAACAATATATACGCGAGGAATTTTTGCTAGAATCATAACAAAGCTATTAGCAACTCATGAGTAAAAACCGGTTGCTCATTTTTTATGAGTAGAAATTTGCTTCTAAGGCTCATTCTGGAGATCTTAGGCTTACCTCACTAGACCTGAACTCAGGCCTTGTAACATGAGCAACGACTTCAATGTTAATTAGAGGCTGATCAGGATTCTCAAGTTCTGTGTACAGGACACAAGACTTGAAACGCAAAAAGTCTCCCACGTCCACCTGCTCAAAGAATTATGTTCCTGGCATCAGATGTAGCAAAATATCGCAGATATAAGTTGTGATGAAATTCCAGCAGCGACCAGTTACAGATGACAGAGAATAATTAACGGAACTGAAAGAGAAATTCACGCTTTCAACATGCTCAGGGTGAAAATGCTAATTGCTAAATAAGAGTTAATTCAGAATTGAGGTTTTCCTAGTTCTAAGACTTCAATAGATCGCCATTACGATCAAGTTAATTCAGTTAGCTGGACTACAATATAGGAGGATGAGGGTACTCACAGGTCTTAGAAAATCAACGTGGTCAACTTCCAGAAAGCAAGGCACCAGTCCAGCAAAGGCATAGGCAGTTGAGAAAGCTAATTCAAATGCTCGGTGCATCAAAAACCCCCCAAAGATTCGGCCATGGATGTTTCTTTGTTGTGGCTGACAAATCAAAGCATTTTCAAGTCGGGTATCTCTTAGAAGAATACTGTTTCTGTCTGCCAAAGCTGGCATGTCACATATGACCCGACCCTCTGCCAACAACGCCCCCAGTCTATTAACCTCCCCATCGTCAAGTTCTCTTCTATCTCCTCCTGTCTTTCTTTTCCTCAGTTTGCTTCTAGCTTCGGCTTCATCAAAAAGAAATTTCTCACTCTCAGTTTGTGGCAATAGCCGGTTCACTGGAGCAGCTTTTCCAGTCTTAGAGTCACGTGCCACAAATATGAAGTTAGCTGTCAGAACTACAGAGTCTGAAATATCAGAGACCTCTGCGAAGCAAAGATCAAAGTCTATTTTAGTAATCCCTTAATACCCAGTAGGTTTAACTGAAACAATATGACAAATGATTTATTATTAGCAGCTTAAAAGCCTTTAAAGCAATATTACATCTTAATCTTAAAGATATAAGGAAATTGCTATTGAGTTCCAATTAAGAAGGCTAACTAATCTTCACATATTTAGTTTATTCCAAAAGAACTACCTTTTGTGGACTGAATAACTTCAAGTTGAATTTCAATTGAGGACCTGCCCACCCATATGGCAGCACCAACTATTTTCAGATCGATGTCAACACTGATGGGTTTCTTCAGTACAATCTTGTCGACTGAAGCAGTGACCAGCAAGAGTGGCCTTGTCATGCTATCATCATCAGAACAATGCTAATTCACCAACAAAGAGAGAATGATTTAAGGCAACCCCATGAATTGATTTTCAATTCACACAAATTCACTAAAGGCAAGCACATGAAATGTAGTTCATCTTGGAAGAAATTTCTTTCAAATCACACAAGCTAGCAACTCATTTCATAATGCTCGAGCATTTGCATGAAAATCAAATACCGAAAAAAGCTGATGTCACATTCATTTTCTAGCATATGATTTTTTTGCATGTTTTACACTAATTCCATGACAATCATATCAAAAAAAAAAAAAAAAAAAAAATTCAAATTCACAACCCAATTAACAAATCAATCACAACCCACTTCAAATGCTTCGATTTCGAGCAATATCCACACAACAAACTCCATTAAACCCCTCAAACAGCTAAAATAACCAAAAAAAAGAAAAGAAAAGAAGCATCAATTACACAAAATACCTTGACTGATATAGTACCAGCTAGAGCATCAAGATCCTCAAGCAACTTCCCAATTCTGACTTCATTCCAAGGATCTCTATACTGCTCTCGTAAAATAAAATCAGTAGAAAAATTATACAAAATACTAGTCCTGCTCTGACAAGGAGTTTTAGTAAGCAATTCACTTTGTGGGGGAGCATCTTTTGGTGGATCAAGAAGTCTTTCAAAAATTTTAGACCTTGCTTCCCATAAAGCATTTGTGACTGGTGAGTGATACATTCCTGGCCACAAACTTATAGGCTTTCTGTTGGTTTTGGGGTCTTCATCAAATGGTGAAGCAAAGGTTGAAACAACAGGGATGGTTCTTGGAGATGAGGAATTGAACTCCATTTTGGGAAATTTTTTAAGAAATGGGATGAATTTTAAGATGCAATTAGAATAAGAAAAATAATGAGAATTAATTAAAGTTGGTTACTGGGACTTGCCTCGTTGGCAAGTTGCTTCCATAAGCACCTCCACCGGGGTGACTGACTGATTCGAAGTCAACGATTTACGAATATTTCATGGGAACCGAATGAGACGCTTTTGCACGGTCCAGGGTTAGGTTGGGCCTACCTAAGTATTTGGGCTATGAAAGCATGAAATTGATTTCAGACCCGACCTAAGTAACGGCAAAATTTTATGGTTTAATTTTAATTAGATTATACTACCTCTTCTATTACCACACTTACATATTCTTTAGTTAAATAAAAAAAAAAATTAATAAAAATAAATCTAATGAGTATTTGTTTCATCTCCGTTAAATTGAATTTATATTTTCATTTAATGATATTTTATTTGTTACATTTTCTTCTTATTATTCGTATATTTATGTTATCTATTCAATTCTAAATTCAATTATAATTTTTAATGTGTCTCAATTTAATCGATCAAAATTATTCTAAAAAAATTCACAAGTCTAATTTTTTTTTAAATATTTTGATTCTTTTTGAAGTTTTAAAAATTTATTTAAATTAATGTATATATTTTGTAACCATATAAATATTTGGTATCTTTATAGATATGCACTTAATTTAAATTTGAAGTCTTGGGTTTAATATATAATATTCATAATTTGTTTTTTATTTACACGAAGTTTGGAACTGGTCAGCAAGGTATGACTCATGGAACGACATGTAGGCCGTGAGTGGGGTCTGCCTTGTACAAGTCGTAGCACGACACGTGTAACATCTTGAAATTTTTGGAATATTTATGAAAATCTAAGTCTCGCGACGTTGATGAAGTCAATAATTTTATATTTTAATGTTGAAAAATATATCATGATAATTTAAAGTTGTGTTCCAAAATCTCGGGATTTCGTGGATTTGGAAGGACCAAATACGTGAATTTTTATCATAATTAAATCAGGTAAAAGTTTATTATTTCGGCTATAAAAATAGTGAACGAATTTTGATTGAGCTGATTTTTGAACCGTTGGATTTTTTTTTTGCTGAGACGAACAATTTATGTGTTGAGCATTTTTTGAAATTTTGAGCCGAAGAGCCTCAAATTTATAGATTTTCGAAAATGCCCAATTCTATGGGTCTCTTTACAAAACGTGGGGGCTGCTTTGTAATTTTCAGAAAAGTTCCTTTAAATACCCCAGTTTCCAGAAATTATGAAATATCACAAAATTCACACTTTTGCTGCAATGTAGCACATCAACAGGGAGAGAGGGGGCTGACGAGCGGCCATCTAGCGACTGGGTGAGCGACTAGCCCACCATGGTCATTCGGCCACCAAGAACCTGGTGGTGGACGGCGATTGGATGTTGGCCGCATGTGGTGGCCGGAAATAAGAGAAAAATACTGTAGCTTATCGGGTCGGATTCAGTTTCATTTCTTGACCTCACCGAACGAGCCACCTACCAAATTGAAGCTCTCAATGAACACTATGAGGCTACAGTGGTAGTTTTGGTGATCAGAGTTCGGTTTCATGCAAAACAAGGTAAAATCAAGTTGTGAATAGTAACCAAGGAGCTCAGATATTGCGATTGGAATTTTGACAGTTCCAGCACGTTCGTGGACGCATTTAGAGTCTATTAGAACCCTCGAAAGCTCAATAAGCTGTCCCGATACAAATTCATTATCTTAGGTGTAATCGAATACCTACCGAATATGTGTGGATACTTCATGTATTTATGTGTGAAATTGAATTATCATGAATTGAGTTAATTATGAATGAATGGATATAATATAATACAAATATTTTCCGTTAAATTCTGATTTCGCGTATTTCGATCCTTTGTAAATATAATGATAGATACATGTTAGCTATGATGATATAAGAATATCTGAATGATTTTGGAAAGGTTCAGAAGGTTCAAGATCCTTCCGTAGTTTTTTTCAGAAATTTTTTCAGAAGATTTTCCAAAAATACGTAATTTGAGGATTTAAGCTAATTGATTGATTTAGAACAGTGTATAATGATGTGTTAAGAATATTAGAATTATATTGGGAGAACCAAGAAGATTTGAAAGGTTCCGGATCCATTTGTAATATTTTCGAAATTTAGGATTTTATGCCGAAGTGTGAATACGGTATTATGAATTTATAGTGTATGATGTTCTAAGAGTAGTGAAACTGAAATCGTTGAAAACAGACTCGATTTGAGTGTTCTAGGAAGACAAAAAATTATGTTATTAAGTTAGTTTTCCCGTAATTTGATGGTTCTAACTGTCTATATTCTGTGTTTACAGATGGAGGAAGGGAAAAAATAGCTGGAAATCCCATGTAAGTACCGCAACGTGGACTTGCCTCGAGTAAATATTGTATTATGGTTGACTATATGTATATGTATGTATGTATATCTATAAATTAGTAAGTATAGCTAATGATTTCCTAGAAGCATGAATTAAAAATTTCAAAAGCGATGTGGATGTTTGTTGATTTGTATGATAATAATGTGATACAAATATGCTCGCTCGCGCCCCCGCGAGCGCGCACACACACACACACACATATATATATATATATGTGTGTGTGTATATGTGACTTATAAAGTTTATATTAATAGATAAGTTTTATGAGTAATGGATCGAAAATTGGAACTTGACTTCCAGATATAGATATTTAGTTTACGTAGTCGACTTTGACAACTCCAATGTCATAATTATGAGTATCCCTGTGTTGGGAAGCAAAATTCGATACAGTAGCATATATATATTGTTTAAAGAATATAGACATTGTTATGTGTAAGCAAACTCCATATCAGAGTTATGTTTGCCATTGATGTATCTGAAGTTTGCTGATGATGGAATGATTGTTGTTTGACATATGGCCGAGACATCGACATGATGTATTTCAAAAAATCATTTTAGCATGTATATTACAATACTAGTTTCAGATTTAAAGTTTAGTATGTTTTCAAACAAAGCTTAATTTTGGTACATAAGTTGTAAAAAGATTTTAAGAAGTATTTCAAGACATAATTAAGTTCTAGTTTTGGGCCAAAAATAGTTTTGATCCCAGTGTGGATCCATTTGTATGAGATGAATTGATATATTTGATGATATGTGTGAGCACTTTATATCATGGAGTTGCATATGGATGTGATTGAAAATCTGGGACATGAGCCCATTTTGTATGTATTGGATGACCGAGATGTCATCAGTTTATGATTGATCATGATTGACTTATGTTGACTTGAAAATGAAATATTGCATTGCATTACATGACATACATATTCATATATTTGTTGTGATGATGCATACATATTTATACATACATCATAGAATGGCTCTATGTACATGGACATATACAGATTCAGGACTAAGGGATGATGATACGTAATGCCCATATATACCCTCATGCCTCAGATGTCACGTTCCTGAGTGCAACTTCAGTGTCTTGGGGGACGACGATACGTAACGCCCTATGACATTAGCAAATTTTTAAGATGGGTGTGTGGGGGGACGACGATACGTAACGGCCAAATACACCAACGTTTTCACAGATTTTTTTAGATAGATGTTTAGGGGGATGACGATACGTAATGCCGTAAACACCAAGTTTTCACATAGACTTTCCATATTTTCAGATAAAAAAAGAGGATGATACATGTGAATGTAGACGATACATGAATTTAGTTTCAAAGTATTTTTGATTTTAAATTTTATTGAAAAGCATGGAGATTTCAAATTTCAGAGAAAAGCTTTTAGTTTCAGTTTTCAGATTTCAAATTATATGAAGATCAAATTTAATCAATATTATGGAGAATTCATAAATTTAAATGATTCTAAAAGAAATGAACAAAAATAATTTGTTACGAAATATTGAGATGCGTCTCAGGAGCGAAAACTCCTTACATTATCATCTCTAAACAATAATTCCACTTGATTAGTCAAAAATTTATTGTTGGTTTGTGTGTAGTTTTTTTTTTAAAAAGAATATCAACACAAATTTTTTTTTTTACAATAAAACAACAAAAAAACAAAAACAACATAATTTTTTTTAAAAAAAACAACAATACAAAAATAAAAATAGTTTTTTTTTTTTTTTACAAAAAGGAAATACACACAAATGAAAACTATCTAGTCAAATATCTCCTCCCCCAACTAAATTGAAACATTATCTCCAATGTCTGAATAAGAAGAAGTAGCGTTTAGAAGACATTACCTGGTTAGTGTGGAATTGACAATTGAATCTACAATTATTTAAAAGAAAAAGAAAGGTTACAAATTAAGATTCAAGTCCAATCTACGCTTTTTTCCACGATCGTTATCTGTCCAGTCTAACTTGGAAAGAATGAGGTCGATTTTTGGTTCATAAGTTAAGAGATGGTCAATTAATTCATCAGCTTTTCTTGCAGTTAGGACAATATCTTTTACTGGTTTCGAAATGAACCCGTGTCTTTTGGCATCCTCAAGAAATACTAAAAGAAAATCGAAAAAAATAATCAACATTAAGTAGTCCAATTGGTTTTTGATGAATGTTCAAGTTTGCTAATGATGCAACTGTGAATATTTCTTCCAATGTGCCTAGTCCACTCGGTAAAGCAATAAAAGCGTTAGTATGATTAATCATTTTAGTAATTCTTTCAGACATACTTAAGACAATGTACTCATCTCCATTTGATTTTTCGATGAGATTTTCGTTTGCCAAAGTTTTTAGAATGATCCCCAAAACTTGACTACCACCTTCGTGCACGACCTTTGAAACATATCATATCAATCTAAGATTGCTACCGCCATATACTAAATGCATGTTTCTTTCCACCATAACTCTACCCAATTCTTTTGCAGCCTCAACAAATTCTGGTTTAGTTCTATAACTAGATCCATAAAATACATAGATATTAGTGACTCGTCGTCTTTACGTTTTCTCCATTTTTACTCTCTCTCTTATTTGGATGTGTCGAAGAGAGAAATGACGAGTTGTATTTACAGCTCCTGAAAAAAGGGTGAGTAATAAAGACACTAGTATCTGTAAAATGATAATTGTCAGATGGACGGTAAAATAGATCGTGAAAGTAAAAAATGTTAGATACTATCGGAAAAATTAAAGTAAAAAAAAAATCAAAACACTAAATTAAAGTAAATCAAAACAGTAAATTAAAGTAAATCAAAATAGTAGTTTAAATTAAAGGAAATTAAAGCAATAAATTGAAACAATATGTAGTGGTAGTTGTGATTGTGGCTCACATCTTCCTCTGGTTTTACGTCCAGTAACGGCTTGAATGCTCTCTATGGGTCGATGATATGCTTCCCATCCAATTTTCTTATAAATTGGCAAACAAGATCTTTTAAAGTCAGATTTCTGAGACTATAATTTAGTAAGATATTTTTTTTTACATAAAACAACAAAAATATTTTTTTTTAAAAAAAAACACACACACAAAAGAACACAGAGGTGTGTTATATGTAATTATTAAAGACAAAAACAAGAAGAAAAAATATCAAAACAACACAAAACATCAAATATCTACAACTTTGATGTTTTCAAGATTTTCTAGTTCTGAAGTTTTCAAGGCCGAAATTGATGAAAATCCAAAGTGTGTTATATGTAATTATTAAAGACAAAAATAAGAAGAAAAAATAAAAAACATATAAATGTGGGAAATGGCATCAACATTTCGGTGGATGCTGAGCTCTCTACTATAAATAGAGGTACTCAACACCTTAGAAAGGCAACCCGAGAGTCCATAGTTTTCTCAAAAAAATTGTAGAATTCCAACTATTGTGTGTTTTAATTTTTTTAAGTTTTTGTAATATCTTTTTCTTTCAGTAATAAAATTATGTGTGTTTTTATTCAAATCATGAGTAGCTAATTTCATCATACATAGGTAAATGATGAAGCTTTTAATATGAGAATATAGATTATCTCACTTATATTATAATATATGAATTGTAATCAAAAGACTAATATTTAATTTAAATCTGTATTAATTATTGACAAACTTTGTTACCGCATATAATATATGACTGTTTTTATTTATTTTGCATAATTGAGTACCTAACTAGACTTGTTATAGACAAATGTTATCATCGCCTTTATGACTGGTTTTATATGTTTTTACATAATTAATTCTTGAAATAAATTAATTGAGTAATAATAACAATTTATATATTATAAAAAGTAAGATTTCTAAATTTGAAATATTAAATATGGATACCATAGCCCCAATATTTTATTTTATTGTTGCAGTCCAATTTAAAAATTGTCAACCATTTCAAATAACTCAAAGTTTTTTTTATTTTCACTCAAATTATTATTTTATTTTACTAAATCTATTCCCTGTGGACCGACCCCGTACTTACCAGATTATTTTATTACTTCGACACTCTTATATTCGATAGTAACAAACCACTATTAGTGTGTCATTATACTTATAAGACTTTTTAATAAAAGCACCAGAGAAAATGATTAATTTATATAAAAAAGGAAAATTTCTAAAAATGCCAAAAATATTAGGGCTCTTCAAATTTAGTGTAAGCAAAAATTTATCTTCCCATTTAATTCATCTATATGTAAAAAGACATAAATATACATTGTAATGTAATATTATTATAAGTTTGCCCACTCAAAAAAACATAAACAAAAAAAAAAAAAAAGTAAAGTGGCGCAAGGAGAAAAAAATTAGGAGATTTTTTCTTCAATTTTAAATTTAAAAATTAACTATCTCTCAAAATGTAAAATGTTTAAAAAAAAATTACATATTATTGATTTATAAATCATAAGTTTTAAAATAAGAATAATGATCAATATGTTAGGAAGAAAAAAAAGATAAAAAAAATTGTTACATTTATAAATTACTCCAAAAATTACTTGTCAGTTACTTTTAGACCCCAAGCCAGTTCTTCCATTTCCCCACAACTCACAAGAAATACACGTCCTTCAAGTCCTTGATTTCACAGGATTACGTTTAGATTTGTTAAGGAATAGAAAATTAGAGGAGCATGCAAACGTTTCATAGAATGTGATTTTGAAAGCAATTACAAGGTTGTTGAGCTACAAAACCTTGTTTTAATTTACTAACTTGGCTATTCATTTCCCACGAAAAATAACACCTTGCCTAACCTAACAAGCTTTTTTCCATATGAGTGGATGCTGCATGTGACATATATATACATACAAAAATATTAGTCTTCATTCAGTTAAAATTAGACATATTAGAGAGTTTAAGGTCTACCAAAATGAAAGAGAGTTTCTTTCATTTCCTAGTTCGTAGTTTTTGATCTAAGGAGTGTCCCTTAATCAAGAAGTCATCTAGAATCATGGGAGAATGTCAGCTATAAATCTATAATTGCATTGAGGTAGGACTAATAAGTTATTAATGAAAGAGTATAACTCGGCTTAGTGTGATTCTCTTTTCTTTTCACACATAATTCAGATCTACAGGTTTGTCTAAATCACTTTTGGTTTACATTGGTTTATGTATGATTATTATAGTTTCATTATTTGTATGTGAATTGTGCATGATCTAGTAAACAATACACATCCCGCCAACATGCGTATTCAGGGACTGTACGGTAATTTAACAAAATTATTTCAACCGATCATATTTATCCTTACCTGACCAGACCTACCCTATTGAAATCAAATGTTTACTCTGTATTCAACAGTAGAGGCATTCTTTAGCGGAGTGAAAGGAAACATGGTCTAATTCACCAATGACACGAGATCAAATAGATTCTATACTAGATGTCAACATTTTGTTCATTTGTTGATTATGTCATAACTCTATAATTTGAATTAGGTTTATCCTTGGATGATTACATTGATGATATTGACCCCAAAAAAGGTAGGTACAACTAATCTGTGCACCACCAACCATCGTACTATAAAAATTGGATATGTTTGATCTATGGTAATTAGGTTATCCTAAAAAGATCTATACTAACTTTGTTGAGTTGCATGATCAAACATCTTATAGCTTTTGATTCAAAATTCAAACTTACAAAGCACGCACCGAAAGAATGAGGCTTATGATAATCCATGGTATTCTTAATGATATTCGTTGGGTAATTGAAGCAAGGGTTGCTTGGCAGGTTAGTCATCCGACTCTTTCATTTTTACATGCATGGTTTAGGGAAAAACACCTATGCTAAAAAAAGAAGAGCTAAACAATTAGGTGTTTGTTATAAATATACACGTTGGACGTGCAACACTCATTGTCGTTCTTTAGGAATGATATCTGACAATCTCGAAGATAAAATTCAATTCATTAGAGATGGTGTGGGACACAGGAACTGGGCGACGCATGCTGTCCTAGGCTCGCGCCCTAGTCGGGAGTACGGAGTAGCCACATGGGACTAAACCGGAGAATAATGGAGTCGCCACCCGGTGTGAACCGGGAAAATGAGATTTAAGGCCGCACTCACCCCTCGCAAGGGAAGACCTCAAACCATTGGGTTCAGAATGGTCCTTACTTATGTCACTTGTAATGAAAGGATTTACGTAATAATTTAATCAAGCTTAAATAACACTTATTTCCAAGAGTATCGTGCTTCTAAATTCACATGTACAAAATAAAACTTACACATAAATTTATATATATTTCACATCTAAGATTGCATGCTTGAAAATACATCAAAGTAGCAACGAACATACAACTTCATTGGCATATTAGATTCACGAAAACACAAGCACACATATTAACCACACAAGCACACATGTGAGCACTTTTCCAAGTGGTACGTGGAATTGTATCCCAAGTACAGACCGCACTACCGTCCATTCAGAATCGGCTACAGAATTTATGTCTGGGTTTCCATCCGATATACCACAAGAAATAATACTCAAATGCTATCATGACACGAATATATGAATTGCAATACGTTAGCCAAGACGAAGGTAAATGATGCAACCAATGGGATAAACATGCTTTTCATTATGATGCGTACAAAGATAAGAATAACTATATGAGATTTCAAAATACATGCATGAATGGTATAGTTGGCTTTACGCGCGGGCTGAGACTAATAGGTGGCGTCTTTGGGCGCGGTTTCAGGCAGTGGATAGGTGACTAAACTGGGCAGTGAGGGGCGTAGAAACTGGGCTGTGAGGGGTGTTGGATTGTGGCAGTTTTTAGGGGTAATTGTGCGTTAGGCTTGAGTTTAGGCAGGGCCGTGAACGTGTTTGTTGGTGTGAGGTCTATTGTGGCTTATAGGCGTGAGGGGCTGTAAGGATTTTGTGAGCAGTGCGCGTTGAAGGTGATGAAAGCGGGTTCAAGGGCTGGTGAGAGGCTGGGTTACGTGAGGTTATAGAGGGTATAGGTCAGTGGCGTGCTGGTGGCGTTGAAGGGCTTGTGGTGCGTGAAAGTGAGGGCCTCTCGTTGTTCACGTGAGGGGCTGTTGGCAGGTGGCGTGATAGGGTTTGAGGCGTGAGGCAATGGTGTTGTTGAGATTAGCGTGAGGAGAGACAAGGGGGTGATGGCTACGTGTTTGGTGTGGAGATAGTGGCAGTTTTGAGGGTTTATGAGCATGTGCGTTTGGGAAGTGAAGCAAAGGGACGTATGGCTAACGGCTTGAGGCTAAGGGCATGTGAATGTGGGTACACCAATGACAATAGGTCGAGCCAAGACAGGAATAGACGATGCAATCAAATAGATGAAAGACACGGCGAATATCGTGGTAAAGGTAGCCTTTTAGGCTTTTCTTCCCCCAAATGGAGAACCTTTTTATCCAACACAATAGGCATATGCGCCTTTCGTTACAATATGTACAAAGACAAAGATAACTATATCAAACTTAGTATGCCCGATTGAACATATCTTGCATTCAACCGAACACACATCAATCGGTGCGGCAAAGCATCGTGGTAAAGGATTTAACCCCTCCAAATAGGGGACCTTTCATCGCACTTACTAAGCCCATGCACTCGATTGCATCATGCATACAAAGAATTAAAGAAAATAATATCAAACTTAGTGTGCCCGATTGAACATATCTTGCATTCAACCGAACACACTTCAATCGGTGCGGCGAAGCATCGTGGTAAATGATTTTAACCCCTCCAATTAGGGGACCTTTCATCGCACTTACTAAGCCCATGCACTCGATTGCATCATGCACACAAAGAATTAAAAAATAATATCAAACTTAGTGTGCCCGATTGAACATATCTTGCATTCAACCGAACACACATCAATCGGTGCGGCAAAACATCGTGGTAAAGGATTTTAACCCCTCCAATTAGGAGACCTTTCATCGCACTTACTAAGCTCATGCACTCGATTGCATCATGCATAAACAAGTAACATGCAGAATTCAAATGACAAAAAATAAATAAACCAAACAACATAAAACAAAAGAAGGTGCTGTTTACTCAAGCGGTACGTGGAGTTGTATCCCGAGTACAGACCGCACTACCGCCCATTCAGATTCGGCTACGAATTTACGTCCGGGTTTCCATCCGATATACCGCGAGAGTTGACACACCTTTCATTCTATTCCAAGTTCACAACATACAATATTTCATGGTACATGCATATTTATCTACTCAAGGGCCACAACATGCATTTTTAACATATCAATCATGCGAATAATACTCAATGAATAATAAAGGTAAAACAGAAAACGAATGTGGAAAATACCCTCAGATCTAACCTTTTTTGCCGACTTTCGGACTTGAAATTCACGGAGATCGGAAGGGTAATGCTCCTCAACTTCTCCGGTTCACTAGTTTAGCACCTTAGCTCACTGTTTTGTTGTTTTCCTTACTGCTTGGTCTCCGTTCTGCTGCTGTTTTGGATGCGTTTTCTGCTTACTGTTTCAGATCTTATTATTGCGTTTTAGGGGACTGTTTCTTGTGTTTTAGGGGACTGGTTGTGCAGGTTTTTAGTGATATTTTAAGGGTTGGATGTGCAGTATTTTACTCACTGGTTTGGGGTATTTTAGGGGCTGTTGAAGGGCTAAAACTTGGCAAAAGGGGCTGCTGTTTTGCGCACACTGCATGCATGCACAGAGGGCGCTGTTCTGGTTACTTGGGGCGTGAATGTTGCTGCTGTTTTGGGTATTTTTTGTGATGTGTGGGGAGTTTTATGGAGGTGGGTTTTCAGTGGTGGTTAGGGGCTGTATTGGTGGTTGTAATGGCTGTTAAAATTTGGCAATAGAGGGGATGGAGGATGGTGGTATTCTCGGCCAAAGAAGGAGAGATGAAGAGAAGAGTTTTGTTTGTGATTCTTGCTTGGCCGTGGGGTTTGATGTCTCTAGGGTTTCTTGCTTGTGTTTTGTCGTGTGAGATGAGGAATAGAGAGGTCTTGGACGTGGGCTAGAGAGTGTGGAGGAGTGCATGGCTTTGGTTAGTGTTGTTTATATAGAGAATGGCTAGGGTTTCATCTTGTCTCATAAGGATATGATCTTGGTTTCTAATTTAGGCTTCTCAAGAATGGTATACACAAGATTGAGGGGGGACAAAATATTATAAATTAGGAAGTTACAAGATTAGATTGGTGTTGATTAGGAAGTCAAATATTTTAGATTGGTAAATATATTATTTAGTTAGGAATGATTATATTGATTAGTTTGTATTAGGCATATACTTATTTTATGTTTGGTAAATATTTTATTTATTATTTAATTTAATTAATATTTTATTTAGTTAATGTTTTAATTTAATTAATAATTATTTAATTTGGGTGTGTATTAGGGGCTATGGGCGTGTGGGCCTTGGTTAGGTGGTGGGCTTTGCTAGGTGTTTTGATATTGTGGTGTGGACTGGTTTTTTAGGTTTAGGCTAAATTCGTATGGGCTAGATGTGTGTGGGCCGGGTTAGGTGTCTTGGGCTGAGCATAATCTTTTTAAAATGGAAAACCAAACAAGTAACTCGAAGCTAAACCAGCGAACTTGATCCACATATGAGTCAATTCTTGACTCCTCCATTCCGACGTCCGTTTCCCGCAGCTTCCGCGATTTAAAAGGTAGTGCCTCCAATTGAGACTCATCATCTGGTCTCACATGCAAAAATGCAATGCCTACAGTCGCCCCCACTTTGATGGGGACTTGTGTAGTGTGTGACTTTGAACAATCCTATCAAAGTTATGCAATGCATTTTCACTTACCTGGCTCGTCTGCTGCCTCGAGCTGAGCTGGTGCTGCAGTGGACCTCGATCCTGGGACGCATCCCACTAACTGCAACTGACAACGAGGCACTTCGACCCTGGGCGCCTCGACCCAATACCGCTGACAATAGGGGCATCGCCCTCAAACTGATGGTGTAGTGGGCACCTCGACCCTGGGACGCATCCCGGAGCTACAACCGACAACAAGGGCACCTCGACCCAACACCGCTGACAATAGGGACCTCGCCCTCAAACTGATGATGTAGTGGGTACCTCAACCCTGGGACGCATCCCGAAACTACAACCGACAACGGGGGCACCTCGACCCTGGGCACCTCGACCCAACACCGCTGACAATAGTGGGCCTTGCCCATAAGCTGATACTAATATGGGCCTCGCCCCAAACTGATACTGACGTGGGCCTCGCCCCAAACTGATGCTGATGTGGGCCTCGCCCCAGACTGATACTGATGTGGGCCTCGCCCTCTGGGATTCATCCTCAAAACTGAAACTGCGTGACACTATTGGCTCATTTCTGCGCTTTCTTTTCTTTTTTTTTTCTTCGAACCTGCGAACAAAAACAAACACGAAGAGAATGCAATGTTACGTGTATGCATGAATGATTTTTCTTATCCCGTTGGGTTAGGTCTTCTGCCAATTCCTTGGTGACTGCTCAGTTTTCTCTCCCTCAGGCAAAGTACTGCTTCAATCTGTCTACATTGATCGGCTCAGTGAACTCGTTCCCCTCCAAGTCTGATAGCTTCACTGCTCCATTTCCCATTACCTTTGCACTATGTAAGGTCCTTCCAGTTAGGTCTGAATTTCCCTCTCGGATCTGTCGTCGACGGCCTCGATTGCTTAAGTACCAATTCACCTTTTCTGATCTTGGTAGGAGGCACTTTCTTTTTGAATGCCCGAGCTAGTCTCTTCTGATACAACTGCATGTGATACAAAGACTTCGTTCTCTTCTCATCCAATAGTGCTAACTGATCAAACCTCTGTGCGGCCCATTCCCGTTCCGGTAATTCTGCCTCTGCTAATACTTTCATAGATTGTATTTCCACTTCTACTGGCAATACTGCTTCCATTCCATAGACCAAAGAGTAAGGTGTGGCCCATTGCTGTTCTTACTGATGTTCTGTACCCCCCACAAAGCATACGGTAATTTCTCGGCCCAATCTCTGCAATTTTCTGTCATCTTGGCTAGAATCGTTTTTATAGTCTTGTTGGCTGCCTCAACTGCCCATTTGCTTCGGCCGGCCTGGTACAGTGATGACTTGTGGTGGCCTATCCCATACCTCTGTAACATTGCCTTCGTCTCTCCTTGAAACTGAACTCGTTCTCTGTCACTACATGATGCGACATACCATACCAGCAAATGAGGTTCCGAGCTATAAATTTTGCCATCTGTTTTGTTGTGTGTAACATTACGGAATGATTCGGCTTCTACCCACTTGAGAGAAGTAATCTACTGCCACTACTATGAAGCGATGCCCATTTGATGCATTCGGTCGAATTTCCCCAATCATATCAATTCCCCATGCTGAGAAAGGCCACGGCTCTGACAACCCGTGTAACTCTGTGTGCGGGTAAGTGATTCAAATTACTATGTGCTTGACAGTCACGACAGTGCTTTACCATCTTTGCGCAGTCTATTTCCATGGTTGACCAATAAAAACCTTGTCTCACTATCTTCGGGACAGACTCAACCCGTTCATGTGCGGACCACATACCCCGTCATGTATTTCTTCCATTATATGCTGGGGCTTCTTCCCTTCTCAAACACTTCAACTGAATACCGTTTTGCTTGCCTCTTGTACAGTTCCCATTTCAAAGTCACATACTGGGAAGCTAACTTCTGGATAGCTATTCTGTCTTTTTTGCCTGCCCCTTCCGGGAGTTCACCATGTTCTAGATACCTCTGAATGTCATAATACCAAGGTTTACCGTCGTCGACCTCAACTTCCAGAATTTCTCTATCTCATAAACGGGTTGCTTGCCGTTGTCAGTATCAACGGTTTCATCACTAACTTTTCTGGATTTTCCCAAGTTGCTGCAAGTGTAGCCAATGCATCTGCCAGTTTCTCTTCTCCGGTAAGTGCTGAAACTTACACTCGGGGATAATCTGTGCCAACTTTCTGAGGTGAAAAAGGTAAGGTTTCAACCGTTCTTCTTTCAATTCCCATTCTCCTCGCATCTGCTGGACCACCAACATAGAATCTCCGTAGACTTCCACACTCCCGGCCTTCAAGGCTATTAATGCTGTCAAACCAAAAGCACATGCTTCATATTCAGCCATGTTATTAGTCACTCTGAATGTCAACCTCTTGGCCAAAGGCAAAGTCTCTCTTCGGGGGTCACTATCACGATCCCAATCCCGGCTCCCTTGTAATTCACTGCTCCGTCAAAATACATCTTCCATCCCTGAACTGTTATTGCTTGGATCTCTTCATCTGGAAATTCAAAATTATACTGATCCCCCTCAATAGGTTGCAATGCCAGGAACTCTTGCTACTACTCGCCCTTTGATCATTTTGGAGGTGAGATACTCAATGTCAAACTCTGTCAGCAATACCAACCATCTGCCCAATTTCCCCACTAGTGAAGGCACCGAATGAAGATATTTAGAGGATTTTCCTTTGCCACTACCTGGATCTTGTAAGACTGGAAATAATGCCGCAATTTCTGGAAGCCCATACCACTGCAAGACAGATCTTCTCAACTTCTTGATACCGAGCCTCATACGGGAGCATCTTCTTACTCAGATAGTAAACTGCATGTTCTACCCCTGTCTCATCTGCCTGTACCATCATAGCCCCCAGTGCTTCTGATTCTATAGCCAAATATAATATCAAAGGTCTGCCCGGTCTCGGAGGTTTCAATACGGGTGGCTTTACCAAGTACTCTCTGATTCTGTCGAAGGCTGTCTGACACTGTTCATTCCATCTCACTGGCTGATCTTTTCTCAACAGTTGAAGATAGGTTCACATACTGACGTTAACTTGGCGAATGAACCGACTGATGTACTGAATTTTTCCCAAGAATGCTCTGACTTCTTTTTCTGTCTTCGGTGCATGCATTTCTGTGATTGCCTTGATTTTCTCAGATCTACCTCTATTCCGCCCATTCCCACTGTATGACCAAGCAATTTCCCTGATGTCACCCCAAACACACATTTCTTGGGATTTAGCCGCAGGTTGTATCTGTCAACTCTTGAAGGAACCTTTCTAGTGCCTCGATATGCCCAACCTTGTCTCTGATTTCACCATCATGTCATCCACATACACCTCAATCTCTTTGTGCATCAAGTCATGGAAGAGTGTAGTGGCCATCCGCTGATAAGTAGCTCCCGCATTCTTAAGCCCAAACGGCATTACCTTGTAACAATAAGTACCCCACTCGGTAACAAATGCAGTCTTGTGTTTATCTTCCTCAGCCATGAGAACCTGATTGTAACCTGAAAACCCATCTGCAAATGAATACATAGCAGATAAAGCCGCGCTATCAACCAGAACATCTATATGCGGCAAAGGAAAATCATCTTTCGGACAAGCTTTGTTGAGATCTCTGTAGTCTACACACATTCTGACCTTCCCATCTTTCTTTGGCACCGGCACTATATTAGCCAACCACTCTGGATATTTTACTACTTCCAGAAACCCCACATCTATCTGTTTCTTAACTTCATCTCTGACTTTCTCAGCCCATTCTGGTCTCATCCGTCGGAGAGTTTCTGTTTTACTGGCCTCATATTCGGATAAGTTGGTATTGTGTGCTGGGTAATGTTTTATGTCTACCCCAGGCATGTCCTCATAGGACCAAGCAAATACTTTGGCATATCTGACCAACACTTCTTCTAGTTTCTCCCTCTCTTCAGAGGTAACTTCACTTGCAATCAGAATTTCCTTGGGGTTCTCAAGTGTATCCAAGTTAAATGAGTAGTTCTGGCCGAACTGATATCAAATATGCTTGATTCGTGCAGAGTAAATGGAAATGACTCAGGCAAGTAAGCAAAAGAAATGTCTTTATTATTGGATAATGCGGAAGTACATTCAAACAAATCAGGAAGGTAAATGTCTTCATCATCTATAGACACTTCTTCCTCTGCAATCAGGTCTTCCTCAGGCTTTTCGTCCTCTCCCAGAGTCAGGCTCTCCAACTTCATCAATTCTTCTTCCCAATTCTCTGCTTCCACAGCTTCTTTAGTCAGTGGTTTCTCACCCAACAAATCTTGGAAGATCTCAAATCCAGGCACCACAATCCCATTAACTTCCACAGGTTCAGGCTCCCCTTGATATCCTGAAGCTTTCACAAAACATTCCATCAGTTTCAGGCCCTTTTTCTTGACCTTCGGCTTTTCTTCATCAGATCTGTACCCAAACCTTTCGAGTGGTCTGTCCTCTGAAATCTGGTAATTTTGAACCTTTGCCCGTTCAAACTTCATTTTTTTCATGATCCTAGCCACCCTAGGATCCACATTCCTCAAAAGTAGATAACACCTGAAACCTTGTGAAAAGTTGTATCTCCAAGGCAGCCACGCAACGTCATTATCTACCTCAGCCCGGATAGTAACAACTTCTCCCTCATACGGGAACTTGATCATCTAATGCAAAGTGGAAGGCACGCCCCCAAGTTTGTGAAACCAAGGCCTTCCCAACAATAAGGCAAAAAGTGGCTGGGATGTCCAGCACTGTGAACTCAACCTCATCTTCAATTGGCCCTACCTTGACCATAGCCACAAAAGTACCTCAACTCCACTTTTACTGTCATCATAAGCCTTAATAGTCATATTGGAGGGGTCCAAGTCTGTTGCTTTCATACCCAATCTTGCCAAAATTTTCAACGGGCACACATTGATGGACGAACCGTCATCCACCATCACACATGAAGTTTTCTTGCCCTCACTTCGGCCTGATAAATATAGGCCTATTATGATTTCTCCCCTCCGACGGGAGTTCATCCTTAGAAAAAGATATCTGCAAGGCTTCTTTCTGAACTGACCAACAAACATTGCAGGGTTGGCGTCTTCCGGTACCACAATCTTGCTCAAAGCCTCAACCATGGCCTGCCTATGCTCTCGAGATGCACATAGCAGTTCCCAGATACTTACTTGTGCTCTAGTCTTCCTCAATTGCCTCAGCACTATATCCCCCTCAGTATTTTCTGCAGTCTCAAACTTCTCTACCCTCTGTCAAAACTTCCTTACCCTTTTCTGCCATATCATTGTAAAAACGACCGCTGCGCGTCATTCCCTTACTTCTTCCTCATCACTGCTAGAGAAATCAAGCCAAAAGCTTTCCCCTGCTCAGTCTCATCTTCACTAGTACTATCCCAGATTCCAAGGCAAAGGCTTTGGGGTGAAAGGATTTTAGGACAAGGTCTTCTGGGAGGCCAGAATTGATCATATAGGCTGGTGGTGGTACGACACGGTAATTGGGTAAGGGGTTTCTGTGTGTGTCAGGCTGTTCTGTTTCTGGGTCAGGTATTTTCTTGGAGTCTATCAGGTCTTGGATTTCATGGCGGAGTCGGGCGCAATTGTCGGTTGTCATGGCCCTTTTGTTGGTGAAAGTGACAGTAAAGGCTTAGGTTGTTTGTAATGTGGTGGTGGGGATTGGGTAATGGTTTGGCTTCTAGGGGTGATAAAAGTCCTTGTCTCTTCAACTTCTCCAATACCTTGGACAAGGGCCTACCCAAGTTGGAGAATCTCCGGTTCCGGATAGCGGCAATCTCAGCAGCAGAAACGGGCTTTGTTCCCGATGTCCCCCCAATGGGCCTCCTGTTCAGACCATAGAATTTTATATTCTCGGCCTCTTCTTCCTCAATATCCATGACAGTTTCCCTCAACTGCCGAAAATCAGTAATCGTGGAGGTCATCCTCCTTAGCTTCCCATAGATGGAGGGCTTGGTGCCATTAATGATCATTTTAATATGGTCATTCTCTGAGGGCCTAGTCTGCATTTTCAACAACTGACCCCTTCATCGGTCCACGTACTCCTTAAAACTCTCCTCCGATTTCTGCTTAACATTTTCCAGATCGCGGAGTGACAGGTCGATCTCTAGGTCAGTGACATACTGCTTTAGGAAAGCATCAGCCAACTTTCTCCAATCTTCCTTCACTTTCTTCTCCAAACTGTGGTACCACACCACGGGAGCTCCCTCTAGCGACATTCCAAACATCTTCTGCATTTGGCGCTGAGATAGGCCAACTGAACTCATGACTGATACAAACTGTTGGAGATGCACCCTCGGATCCCCATTCCCGTTAAACTTAGCCATATCAGACATCTTGAACTGTGCCGGCAACTGCTCTTCGAAAGTCAGCGTGTCATAATCCAGCAAATCCTCATTCTTACCCTTCATCTTGCGGGTAACTGACTCAACCTGATCCCGGAGCTTCTGTAACTATGCCTGAGACCCAGATACTCTGCCTGCTGCATTCTCTGCCATATCATCATCAAAAGTGGGGGTATCATCCCCCAATCTGTTCGGAGGTTCCTCTTGTCTTACATCCCCAGAACTACCCCCAGCACGAGACCCGGCTATGCCAGCCACAGCAGTAGTCAAAGCCTGCAACTGTTCAGTGATCTTGGCGAGACCGTTCTCTAACTGATCCATACGGGACACCTCATTATCGGATTCACTCATACTTGTTCTTTTAGTGAGTCTTGTCCCTTCTCTAACCCAAACGGTATCTATGATGTCTTTTTGAGACATAGATGGTGTTAACATGATATATGTATGTATGAGGTGCATGAGGTGCATGTAACATATACACAATCTATAAATTAAAATTTTCAAACAAATCGGCCCGTTATCATTTTAGAACTTTTGGGCTAATTGTCATAGAGTGAACTCATCCCAGTTTAAATGGCCCAACGAGTTCATATCTCATGACAAGGAGCCCAACTAAATCCAAATGGTAATGTTCCGAACACAAGCACAAAGTGGCCCATCAACACTTAGACGCCTTTAGCCCAATCGTCATGAAATACGTTCTTGTCCCAATTTAAATGGCCCAACAAGCCCATATCCCATGACAAGTGGTCCAAATGGATCCAAACGACGATGTTCCCAAACACAAGCATAGAAGAAAGATAATGCAAACATAACATAATAATTTCTACATAATGGCCCATCAACATTTTAGAAGCTTTGGGCCTAATAGTCATAAGGTACAAACTCGCCCCAGTTTAAATGGCCCAGCAAGTCCGCATTTCTGACAATAGTCCAACTGCGTCCAAATGAGGATGGTCCACAAGCACATACTCAAGGAAATAATTGTTACTTTAGCCATACAAACCCGGTCTATGGGTGGGTTCGCAAGAGTATACACAAAGTCTCTCACCGGTGAAGTATGGCCCATAACTAGGTCTCCCCAATCAAGGGTTCGAGCAACCAAGTGAGCGCACCCTTTTTTATACACTAAGGTACGTGCCAATGAGCTATGGTGTGTGACGGACTGTCAAATGGATTTCCCGTTTTAGATTCCCCAGAGGGAAGGTGGAGCGAGGCTCACTTAAATACCCAAGCTCTTAGGCTCTTATCGCTTGGTGTCAGGAATAAACAACTAGTCCTCCAAATTAGTCCATCACAATAGGCTACGAGTAGATGGCTATATAGGTGCCTTCACAGCTTTTCCTTCTAGAAAGGTAGTGAATGAAGGAAGACACCAAACCATGAGCTTTTCCCCTTTAAAATGCCTTTGATTAAACCCCCATTTTATCCACTATAGACACGGTCAATTAAAACATAAATCCAAACATTACAAGACAATATTCGGGGCCGATTCTCTATCCCCAGTGGAGTCGCCAGACTGTGGGACACAGAAACTGGGCGACGCATGTTGTCCTAGGCTCGCGGCCTAGTCGGGAGTACGGAGTAGCCACGGGGGACTAAACCGGAGAATAATGGAGTCGCCACCCGCGCGTGAACCGGGAAAATGAGATTTAAGGCCGCACTCACCCCTCGCAAGGGAAGACCTCAAACCATTGGGTTCGGAATGGTCCCTTACTTATGTCACTTGTAATGAAAGGATTTACGTAATAATTTAATCAAACTTAAGTAACACTTATTTCCAAGAGTATCGTGCTTCTAAATTCACATGTACAAAATAAAACTTACACATAAATTTACATATATTTCACATCTAAGATTGCATGCTTGAAAATACATCAAAGTATCAACGAACATACAACTTCATTGGCATATTAGATTCACGAAAACACAAGCACACATATTAACCACACAAGCACACATGTGAGCACTTTTCCAAGTGGTACGTGGAATTGTATCCCAAGTACAGACCGCACTACCGTCCATTCAGAATCGGCTACGGAATTTATGTCTGGGTTTCCATCCGATATACCACAAGAAATAATACTCAAATGCTATCATGACACGGATATATGAATTGCAATACGTTAAGCCAAGACGAAGGTAAATGATGCAACCAATGGGATAACATGCTTTTCATTATGATGCGTACAAAGATAAGAATAACTATATGGGATTTCAAAATACATGCATGAATGGTATAGTTGGCTTTACGCGCGGGCTGAGACTAATAGGTGGCGTTTTGGGCGCGGTTTCAGGCAGTGGATAGGTGACTAAACTGGGCAGTGAGGGGCGTAGAACTGGGCAGTGAGGAGTGTTGGATTGTGGCAGTTTTTAGGGGTAATTATGCGTTAGGCTTGAGTTGAGGCTGGGCCGTGAACATGTTTGTTGGTGTGAGGTCTATTTGTGGCTTATAGGCGTGAGGGCTGTAAGGATTTTGTGAGCATTTTGCGTTGAAGGTGATGAAGGCAGGTTCAAGGGCTGGTGAGAGGCTGGTTACGTGAGGTTATAGAGGGTATAGGTCAGTGGCGTGCTGGTGGCGTTGAAGGGCTTGTGGTGCGTGAAAGTGAGGGCCTCTCGTTGTTCACGTGAGGGGCTGTTGGCAGGTGGCGTGATAGGGTTTGAGGCGTGAGACAATTGGAGTTGTTGAGATTAGCGTGAGGAGAGACAAAGGGGTGATGGCTACGTGTTTGGTGTGGAGATAGTGGCAGTTTTGAGGGTTTATGAGCAGATGCGTTTGGGAAGTGAAGCAAAGGGACGTATGGCTAACGGCTTGAGGCTAAGGGCATGTGAATGTGGTACACCAATGACAATAGGTCGAGCCAAGACAGGAATAGACGATGCAATCAAATAGATGAAAGACACGGCGAATATCGTGGTAAAGGTAGCCTTTTAGGCTTTTCTTCCCCCAAATGGAGAACCTTTTTATCCAACACAATAGGCCCATGCGCCTTTCGTTACAAATGTACAAAGACAAAGATAACTATATCAAACTTAGTATGCCCGATTGAACATATCTTGCATTCAACCGAACACACATCAATCGGTGCGGCAAAGCATCGTGGTAAAGGATTTTAACCCCTCCAAATAGGGGACCTTTCATCGCACTTACTAAACCCATGCACTCGATTGCATCATGCATACAAAGAATTAAAGACAATAATATCAAACTTAGTGTGCCCGATTGAACATATCTTCCATTCAACCGAACACACATCAATCGGTGCGGTGAAGCATCGTGGTAAAGGATTTTAACCCCTCCAATTAGGGGACCTTTCATCGCACTTACTAAGCCCATGCACTCGATTGCATCATGCAAACAAAGAATTAAAAACAATAATATCAAATTAGTGTGCCCGATTGAACATATCTTGCATTCAACCGAACACACATCAATCGGTGCGGCAAAGTATCGTGGTAAAGATTTAAACCCCTCCAATTAGGGGACCTTTCATCGCACTTACTAAGCCCATGCACTCGATTGCATCATGCATAAACAAGTAACATGCAGAATTCAAATGACGAAAAATAAATAAACCAAAACAACATAAAACAAAAGAAGGTGCCGTTTACTCAAGCGGTACGTGGAGTTGTATCCCGAGTACAGACCGCACTACCGTCCATTCGGATTCGGCTACAGAATTTACGTCGGGTTTCCATCCGATATACCGCGAGAGTTGACACATCTTTCTTTCTATTCCAAGTTCACAACATACAATATTTCATGGTACATGCATATTTATCTACTCAAGGGCCACAACATGCATTTTTAACATATCAATCATGCGAATAATACTCAATGAATAATAAAGGTAAAACAAAAAATGAACATGGAAAATACCCTCAGGTCTAACCTTTTTTGCCGACTTTCGGACTTGCGTTTCACGGAGATCGGAAGGGTAATGCTCCTCAACTTCTCCGGTTCACTAGTTTAGCGCCTTAGCTCACTGTTTTGTTTTTTCCTTGATGCTGGTCTCCGTTCTGCTGCTGTTTTGGATGCGTTTTCTGCTTACTGTTTCAGATCTTATTATTGCGTTTTAGGGGACTGTTTCTTGTGTTTTAGGGGACTGTTTGTGCAGGTCTTTTAGTGATTTTTTAAGGGTTGGATGTGCAGTATTTTACTCACTGGTTTGGGGTATTTTAGGGGCTGTTTGAAGGGCTAAAACTTGGCAAAAAGGGCTGCTGTTTTACGACACTGCATGCATGCGCAGGGGCGCTGTTCTGGTTACTTGGGGCGTGAATGTTGCTGCTGTTTTGGGTATTATTTTGTGATGTGTGGGGAGTTTATGGAGGTGGTTTTCAGTGGTGGTTAGGGGCTGTATTGGTGGTTGTAATGGCTGTTAAAATTCGGCAATGGAGGGGATGGAGGATGGTGGTATTCTCGGCCAAAGAAGGAGAGATGAAGGGAAGAGTTTTGTTTGTGATTCTTTCTTGGCCGTGGGGTTTGATGTCTCTAGGGTTTCTTGCTTGTGTTTTGTCGTGTGAGATGAGGAATAGAGAGGTCTTGGACGTGGGCTAGAGAGTGTGGAGGAGTGCATGGCTTTGGTTTAGTGTTGTTTATATAGAGAATGGCTAGGGCTTCATCTTGTCTCACAGGAATAGGATCTTGGTTTCTAATTTAGGCTTCTCAAGAATGGTATACACAAGATTGAGGGGGGATAAAATATTATAAATTAGGAAGTTACCAGATTAGATTGGTGTTGATTAAGAAGTCAAATATTTTAGATTGGTAAATATATTATTAGTTAGGAATGATTATATTTGATTAGTTTGTATTAGGCATATACTTATTTTATGTTTGGTAAATAATTTATTTATTTATTTAATTTAATTAATATTTTATTTAGTTAATGTTTTAATTTAATTAATAATTATTTAATTGGGTGTGTATTAGGGGCTATGGGCGTGGGGCCTTGGTTAGGTGGGTGGGCTTGGCTAGGTGTTTTGATATTGTGCGTGTGGGCTTGGTTAGGTGTTAGGCTAAATTCGTATGGGCTAGATGTGTGTGGGCCGAGTTTAGGTGTCTTGGGCCGAGCATAATCTTTTTAAAATGGAAAACACCAACAAGTAACTCGAAGCTAAACCAGCGAACTTGATCCGAATATGAGTCAATTCTTGACTCCTCCCTTCCGACGTCCGTTTCCCGCAGCTTCCGCGATTTAAAAGGTAGTGCCTCCAACTGAGACTCATCATCGGGTTTCACATGCAAAAATGCAATGCCTACAGATGGCTTGAGTAAGAAGTCTTTAGATGATATATCACTGACTCTTGAGACGCATCCTAGTGAACATGTTCATCAAGTAATTCACATTTGCATACACAATTTCAAAAAGAAAGAAATAATTTAGTCTCGAGAATCTGACTTTAAAAAAGACACGTTTGCCATTTATAAGAAAATTAGATGAGAAATATATCCCCGTCCCATAGAGGGCTTTCAAGCTGTTAGTGGATGTAAAACCAGAGGAAAATGTGAGCCACATTCACAACTACCAGTACATATTATTTCAATTTATTGCATTGATTTCATTTCATTTAAATTAATGTTATGATTTTATTTACTTTAATTTTTGCCGACAGCATCTGAACTTTTTTGACTTTCACGATATATTTTACTGTTCATCTGATAATTGTTATTTTCAAGTACTGGTGCTTTTATTACTCATCCTTTTTCAGGATCCATAAAAACAACTAGTCATTTCTCTTTTCGTCACATCCAGATAAGAGATAAAGCAAAAATGGAGAATACTTCAAGACGACTAGTCACCAATATCTGTGTCTTTTGTGGAACTAGCTCTGGAACTAAACCAAAATTTTTCGAGGCTGCACAAGAATTGAATAGAGTTATGGCGGAAAGAAACATGCACTTAATATATGGTGGTGGCAATCTTGGATTGATGGGATGTGTTTCAAAGGCCATACAAGAAGTTGGCAGTTATGTTTTGGGGATCATTCCAAAACCTTTGGCAGACGGAAACCTCATCCGAAAATCAAATGTAGAAGAATGTATTGTCTCAGGTATGTCTGAAAGACTTACTGAAGTGATTAATCATGCTGATGCTTTTATTGCTTTACCAGGTGGACTAGGCACAGTGGAAGATATTTTCACAATGGCATCATTGGCGAACTTGAACATTCACCAAAAACCCATTGGACTACTTAATGTTGATAATTTTTTCGATTTTCTTTTAGTATTTCTTATGGATGCCAAAAGACTTGGGTTTATTTCGAAACTGGTAAAAGATATCGTCTTAACTGCCAGAAAATCTGATGAACTAACTGATCAACTATTAGCTTATGAACCAAAAATCGTCCCCATTCTTTCCAAGTTGAACTGGTCTGATAATGATCGTGGCAAGAAGCGTAGAGTGGACTTGGATCTTAATCTGTAAATTTTCTTTTAAATAGTCATAGATTCAATTGTCAATTCCACACTAACTAGGTGATGTCTTTGTTAGTGTTCCTAGAACATGCCAAGATCGTCTAAGAGTGATTCGTGTGTGAATTAATCAAAGGGAGTTACGGAATACTCACATTGATCGGTTGAAGTTCAAAACTTTTTCATGGATGTTGAAACTTCCAAGCCTTATTTGAGTGTTTCCAACACTTGGGTGAGTCTCCATATCACCTTGTTAGACTCCTTAATGTACTAGCATTGATGAATTTTGCAACAAAATTCAAGAAGAAGAAGCTCGACATTTAGAGAAGAAGAGAGAATATTTTAGGTTGCTGTGAATAGTAACCCATTACCACTTCCAAAGTTGACTAATGTTTATAAAGAGTTTGTGTGTTGAAATTGGCTTGAGTGTATCATAAGTAAAACACAGCATTACTTTTAATAAATCAAAGCCATAAAATAAGCCCAATCATTTCCATCAAATGTCCAACAGGTTGATGTAAGTGAAGTGAGTCCCACCACTTTTAAATTCCAAAATTAAGTCGGCTAATCCAACACGCAACTTCACTCGGGCACGGGTTCGTTTAATCCGATTAAACGAATTATCCGTCATGACATAATTAAATATAATTTAATTAAATAATAATGCCTAGCAAAATTATTACGAAACTCGCTAACGAATTAATTCTAAATTAATTCGTTCGCTCGAATTAAAATCCAATTTCAATTCCGCTTTGAAATATCCAATATATTATTTTAGCCCAATAAATAAATTAAATAGTAAAATCCAATTTTAACTATTAAATTTACTTTGCCGATTAATTCCAAATTAATCGCGTTCTCTCTCTTCTAGTTGAATTAATCCCAGATTAATTTTCTCTCTGTTAATTAATCCCAGATTAATTCTTAACGTAATTAATCCCAGATTAATTCTTACCGTAATTAATCCCAGATTAACTTTCACTCTCATAATTAATCCCAAATTAATATTGTTCGAGTCAAATGTCATCGGTGAATCTTTGGAAGGCGACCCAAGAGATCCCTAGATATCTTGGCAGTAAATACGGTCATCGGACTATCCGAACACGTGCGTACCCGGTACCACGTTCCTACCGATTTACAAGACATGATTAGCTTCTAGCAAAGCACCGTGCCTACCCAATTCTCCAGAAATATTCTTCTACGGAATACAAGATCTTTGTCAGGCGTAGTATACATAGTATTGCGTATTATGATCCTATATCGAATGTCACATGCAATGCCTGGGGCTGGAATTGTGTCTGCCCCGTACGAAACATATATCGGATCACTGGCAACTAGTCTCTATAATCGGATAATCATGACCTAGTCATATTATCCCGATGACTGCAGTACTCAAGAGTTCCAGTTCTGTATCCCTGCGTGATCATCATCTCCATATGACTGAAGTGATACTTCTATCTTGACATCACACCCAATACACTACGATTCTCAGTATACCCAGAAGAGGCGTACACAAACCTGTGTTAAAACCCCGGATGTCCAAAATCAAAGTGTACTGATTGTCGCAAGTATTAGCGATGCAAGTCTCAAGTTAAGACCAAATACACCTACCCTGATTCGGATTCCCATAGACACATAGTCATACTACCAATGGGATTTCGAGGGGTCTATCCAAAGCGAAGCTATTCCCGTACCATCGGTAAATAGAACCTCCTATCATACTTGCATAAGTATCCAATACTTAAATATATGAGAACTATGCCGTTACGTTTCCATAACGCGCACAAGTGCAATACTAGCCTATTCCGCATTATCGATGTTCAGTCTCGATAATACTACGACTAGGGATATTTAATGATTAAACCTTTTGTGGATTAATACTGTCTCATTTCTTATTAATCTGGTACTAATCATATGGACTTTTATCATTTATATATCCAGGTAATCCAATTACAACTGATAAAAGAGCAATTTCCTTTGTCACATAGTTAATTTTGTACAAGAACACCATGTCATTTACAAAATAGTGATGCTATGAGTCATAATTGTCCAACATCTTCTACACTCTAATTCTTCTCTTTTCAGACATTGGGGCAATGTCTCAAATTGGTTGGGAGGAGTGGATAGTTGACTAGATAGTTTTCATTTTTATGTTTCGTTGCTGTATTTTTCTTTCAAAAAAAAGTTTTTGTTTATGTTGTTTTTGCTTTGTTGTTTTTTTTTTGTGTAAAAAAATTATTTTGTGTTGATTTTTATTTGTGTTTAAAAAAAAAAAAACTACATACAAACTAACAACAAAATTTTTGACTAACCAAGTGGAATTATTGTTTAGAGGTGGCTGTGTAAGAAGTTTTCGCTCCTGAGACGCATCTCAAAATAATTCATAACAAGTTATTTTTGTTCCTTTCTTTTTTAATCATTTAAATTTGTGAATTCTCCATAATATTGATTAAATTTGATCTTCATAAGCTCATTTGACTGATATTATCAATATACATGGTAACATATGATCATGGGTTGTAAGTGAAAATTTGTAATATTCAGTTCTCTAGTTGTTGGAGGTAGCACCTAAAGGCAGTGAAATTATGTTTTTAATTTAAAAAAAATATAACCATGCTTTTACTTTGTAATCAGACGTCTTGCTTCAGCAAGCAGTGATTGTTCGTGTAAAACAATAGAGCTTGAGTTAGTTTAAATAAAAAACTAATGATAATAATCAAGCTTTTACTTAGTAATCAGACATCTTGCCTCAGTAAGCAGTGATTGTTCGCATAAAACGGTAGAACTTGAGTTTGTATTAAAAAAAGAGTGTGAATAAGTTCGATTTCGTTGCCTCTCTAACTCGAGCAATTAAGTTCGTATGAGTGTTTTAACACTTAGTGTCCTAAAGCTAACTGGTTTGGGAGCCACTGGCCCAAAGCTCGTTACATGGGTTAAAGAGAAAGCTTAAGGAAATCAGACACTTTTTCTTTTTAATATCTAAGATCCGAGCAATTAAGTCCGTAAGGGTGTCTTAACACCTGGTACCCTAAAGCCAATTGGTTTGGGAGTCACTAGCCCAAAGCTTGTTACAAAGATTGAAAATGTATTATTATTAAAAAAAATATATATTTATAAATAAACTCTCATTGCCAAAAGGTGTGAACTCTAATATAATTTTAGAACAAAAATATTACTCTCTTTTCAACAAGACCTGTGAATATTGTGGGCCCAATGAATTAATTAATACCTTATTTTATGTATGCATGAAAGAAGGATAAAAAAATACAGGATAATTTACTTATTTGATCATTTAGAAAGAAAGAAAATAATTATTAATTAGGATAAGAATTTATCTTTTTAAATTTTTTTACTTAAATTACTAGGGACTAGTAATAAGCGGGTTAGGGAGTGTGATGAACACTAAAAATATATTTTTATTAAAATAAAAATTAATCATTTTACACTTGTAGTTTCATTAATCCCCTTAATTTAGCATATTATAAAATAATAATTAAATTATGTTTTATATATTTTTTTTTGATTTTTATTTCTTATGTAGGTGAAATAATATTTTGGATGTATAACTAGAAAAATGGACATGACATGTGGATTTTGGAGGCCAAAAACTTGAAAGGGCATTCTAACATTATACAAATTCGGAAATTCCAACGCTACGCAATATTCGTATTTTGGCCCTAACCTTTTACTCCGATATCGGATTGAGACGATTCTGGTTTCGGATGAAATAAGACAAAAAAATCTACAACTTTACTGTTGATAAGATTTTATAATTCTGAAGTTTTCAAGGCAAAACTGATGAAGAATCCAAAGTGTATTATATGTAATTATTAAAGACAAAAACAAAATGAAAAGAACAAAAAATAAAAATAAAAATATATAATGTGGCCAATCCACTTGGCCCATAAAATTGACAATTGTATTGCATTATTAAATGTAATGGAATTATTAAATGCATGAGGGTGCTGAGTCATCTACTATAAAATAGAGTTGCTCAGCACCTTAGAAAGACAGTCTGCTCCATGATTTTCCTCTGAAAATTTATGGAGTTCCAACTCTTGTAATTTCTTTTTCTTTTAGTAATAAAATTATGCATGTTTTTCTTCAAATTATGAGTAGCTAATTTCGCCCTGCTGGTGTAATGGGTGAAGTTTTTAATATGAAAATTTAGTTTAATCTTATTATATTATAATATATAAATTATTGACTAAGTTTGTTACCGCTTATATGACTGGTTTTATTTATTTGGCATAATTGAGTACATAACTGGACTTGTTATAGACAAAAGCTATTACCGTATTTATGGCTAGTTTTAAATGCTTTGACATAATTAATTCTTGAAATAAATTAATTGGGTAATAATGATAATTTATATATTATAAAAAGTAAGATTTCTAAATTTGAAATATTAAAAGTGGATCTTATAGCCCCAATATTTTATTTTATTGTTGCAGTTTAATTTAAAATTTTCAATCACTTCAAACAAATCAAACCTTTTTATTTTTACTCAGATTGTTATTTTATTTTACTAAATCTATTCCTTGTGGATCGATCCCAGACTCAGCGAGTTATTTTATTACTTCGATACTCTTATACTTGGGAGTAAAGAACCACTTTTTGAGCATGTCAACTATTCTAAGATCGATGTCACTCTCAGCATATATATATATATCTCAATCTAATATGCATAATGAAATTACCATTAATAAATGTTAAAATTAAAATATAGTTATTTTATTAATAAATAATAAAATATAATGTACAATACATTATTCGGATTGACGCTCCAAACACCAACTCCAAAAAACTCTCACTTGTTTAGTTCCAATCCGGATGGTACCGTAGTCCCATCTCCTCTACATGTTTATCGAATAATTTAGGAGGTAAGACCTTAGTAAGCAGGACTGCTATGTTGACTTGTCCTAGAACCTTTAAGACCACTATATCTTTTCTTTCAATAATCTCTCTAATCACGTGATAATTTCTTTCCACGTGTTTAGACTTGGAATGCGCTCTCGGCTCCTTAGCCTGTGGGATTGAATCCGCAATACTAGGCACAATGTCAAGTTCTGTGATAAAATTTATAATCCAAACAGCTTCTTTAGCAGTTTTTGAAGCCGATATAAATTCTGTCTCAGTGGTGAAATCAGCTGTTGAACCTTGCTTTGAACATCACCAACTAACTGCACCGCCATTAAGGGTAAATATGTATCCGGATGTAGAATTTCTATCATCTGGATCTCCCCGAAAGTCGGAGTCTGTATAACCCTTATCTTGTAGCTTATCTTTTCCATATATGAGAAACTTATCCTTATACCCTTAAGATATTTCAGGATATATTTCACGATTTTCCAATGAACATTACCCAGATCGGATTGATATCGGCTAGTCACACTGACGTCGAAACTGATGTCAGGTCTTGTATATAACATAACATATATAATGCTTCCAATACAAGAAGCATATGACAAGTTAGACATTCTAACTCTTTCTTCTTCAGTCTGAGGTGACATTTTCTTCGAAACATTTATGTCGTATCGGAGAGGTACATTTACTGACTTGCAGTTGGTAAAACCATATATTTCTAATATTTTATCTATGTACGTTGATTGCGACAACGCTATAAGCTTCCTAAATCTATCCTAGTAGAGTCTTATACCCATTATACAAGAAGCTCCACCCATGTCTTTCATGGAGAAGTTCTTGCAAATGTAGGTTCTCACACTTTGCATCAATCTTATATCATTACCAATGATAAGGATATCGTCTACATATAAAACAAGGAATACTATCATGTTCTCACTGACTTTATTATAAACACACGGTTATTCCTCGTTCTTGATGAATCCAGATAATCTAATTATCTTATCAAAATGACGATTCCATCTTCAGGATGCATGTTTAAGCCCATAAATAGACTTCTGGAGCTTACAAACGAAGTTTGAAATCTCACTGGATACGAAACCCTCTGGTTATTCCATATAGATATCCTCCTCGAGGAATCCATTTAGGAAAGCGGTTTTCATATCCATTTGTCATTTCTCATAGTCATGATATACAACAATGGCTAAAAGAATCCTAATTGATTTTAGCATGGCTACTGGTGAAAAAGTTTCCTCATAGTCAATCCCAGGACGTTGAGTGTAACCTTTCGCTACCAGTCATGCCTTAAAGGTTTCCACCTTTCCATCGGGCCCTCGTTTCTTTTTATAAACCCATGTACAACCAATAGGTTTAACTCATTCAGGAAGTTCAACTAAGTCACAGACTTGATTGTCATGCATATAATCCATTTCAGATTTCATGGCATCCTGTCATTTTCCTGAATCGATATCCAATATCGCTCGTTTATACGTAATCAGATCTATTTCCTCCAAGAAGAGAATATCAAGGCTCACATCAGATGTTAAAGCAATCGTTCAGGATGCTTTGATATTCTATCTGACTTACGTAGAACCTGTGTTGTAGATTCTTCACCTAATTGGATCTCTGGTTCCTTAATGTTGGGATCAAACTCATCAAGTTCAATCTTTCTACAATTCATACTTTCTCTCAAAAATTCATTTTCAATAAAATTGGCAAAATGAGTAATAATTACATTTCATTGCTCAGAATCATAGAATTGATATCCTAAAAAATTTTCAGGATATCCAACGAACCTATACTTATACTCATAGGCACTAGTTTATCTCGTTGCGCAACTCTAACTTATACAGGACAACTCCAAATCTTTAAATATCTAAGACTTGGATTTTTACCATACCATATCTGATATGAGGTCGTAGAAACAACTTTCGATGGAACTCTGTTAAGTATATGGGCAGCAGTAAGTAAAGCGTAACCCCAAAGGTAATATGGAAGATCTGTGTAGTTCATCATAGATCGCACAATATCCAATAAAGTACGATTTCTCCTCTCAGACACACCATTGTGGTGAGGAGTTCCTGGTGGGCTATATTAGGCGAGAATCTCATTCTCTCTTAAATAACTTCTTAATTCATCGCTCATGAATTCGCCACCTCGGTATGATCGAAGACATTTCATGAATTTCTCGGTTTGTTTTTCTAATTCATTTTGGAATATTTTGAATATTTTAAATATTTCTGATTTATGTTTCATCAAATAGACATATCCCTATCTTGACTTATCATCCGTGAAAGTCACGAAATATGTTGAACCATCATGAGTGACATGATGGACCACACACATTAACTCCGATAAATCTTTAGCACGGTGTCCAACACTAAGAAATTAGGCCTTTTTCATTTTCCATTGGATACATGACTCACAAATTGGATAAAGATCTAAGGTAAGATCTTCAATCAAACCATCTTTAACCAATTTTGATAGACGTCTAATAACCATGTGGCCTAATATCATATGCCATAATTCATTATTATTTAATTCAGATCTTTTACTTGTATTTTCCTATATTAAAGACATCTCGATATGTTTCCAAAACATAACGACCGTTAGATAAAGAATATTCATATATCAAATAGTTATCTTTATCATATAAACATAAAGCACCAACTTTAATATTTATTTTATATCCCTATTTATCATTAGAGAGATCTTGAACAACCGTTCCTATGGCTTTGATATTCAATGTCTCGCCATTCCCAACTCTAAGATGGATATCCCCTTTATTCAGCCTTCTTTTAACCCTAATGACCTGTATGAAGTTGAAAATATGAGTGAGACTACTGATGTCTAACACCCATCCACTATGTACATCTAAGGCTAATGAGATGTCAATAATAGGAAAAATACAAAAAACGTACCTAAGGGTCTTGTTTTTCCTTTTAGCTATGGCCAATATTTCTTCAACTGTCCAGACTTCTTGTAGTGTAGACATGCATCATGAGTTACATGCGGTCTTACATCTTTGTTCTTCTTAGAGTTTCTATTTAATATCTTCTTCTTTCCCATTTTATTTTTCTTAGACTTCCTAGAAATCTTTGAAGAGCTTGCTCCACCATGGAGGTACAAAATGGGATTGCCTTTATTCAAATCATGCTCCGCCGTGTGTAATATGTTATGAAATTATTCATAACTTGCTTGCATCGAATGCATATGAAAGTTAACACAAAACCAGCATAAGTACCAGACAAAGAAGACATAATCAAATTTCGGCCTAGTCATTCATCGATCACAATGCCCTATCATTCCAAATATCATATCTAGTTGATCATGTTCAAAACATAAATGCTGACCGCTCATCCATCCTTGAGCGTAGCATGGAAAAATTCCTTAGACCTCCGATTTATTTCTATTTCTTGATTTGCTTCGAACAACTCCTTGAGTGTTCTCATAATGCACCAAACATCATGTATCTCTATGTACTGTCTGAGAAAATATGGAACCATCAATCCTAAAATGTAGGATTTCACCATTAGGTTATCATCCATCCATTTTTCAAAAGTCCCTCGCTCTTCAGGAGTGGAATCATGATCGATTTCAACATGTAATGGATTGATCATCACATAGCTCAACTTTTCAAACTCCAAGACAAGACAAATGTTTTATTTCCCATTCAAAATATCTCTCAGCTCCTTTCAGTTTATTAGAATCCAAAATTCGCGTTAATGGATTTGCGGCAGCCATCTACAAGACAACAATTAAGCACTAGAAGAATATTTTTCATTTCAATATAAAAACACTGATATAATTATGGACTTTTAAATCTATTATTGCCATCCCACTACTTTACCTAATTCTGTAATCTCCCTAAACAGAAAAATAGAAATTAATCTTCATAGCGGGAAATGGATTCTATGACATTTACTCCAACCTCACAATAATGACGGTCTTGGTCTTCATAAATTCATTAGGTAGACCTGAAAGGTCAATCACATTCATGTGACTCCTATGTTTGGTCTTAAACTGTTTCTAATCCTCACAATAATTATGGTATTGGATTAAGACATATTCCAGGTGTATACTTGTCAATGTGCACTAATGAGCTTCGTAAGTACACCCTCACAATAATGACAGTATTGGGTGACTATGTTAACTCACCACACTACATCTAATATTTTATAAGAGCGACCTAAGTTCTGAGCACTTATACCCTCATAATAATGACGATATTGGGCATAAGTAGTAAGAACTCATTCATCTCCGTATTAACAAGACGTACCATCTAATAACGCTCCAACATTATTAATATTATTACTTAAATAAAATAATCACCTAATTATGGGAGATTTATGACAATCAAGTCATTAACATACTTGGGTCAAAATTAAAATTTTAATTTAATATGACTTATGCATAATTAAATTAAAATTATCATGGCATAGATTCAAAACACATGTGTTGTGTGGTTAAGACCTACGCTGATACCATTCTGTTAGGGCGGTTGTGGAACCCCTAGGGTCGGATCGGTGCCCCGCAGCAAAAGTGGATCTAACCAGTGGATATCAAGTATGGGTGTATTTTTAAATAATTTGATGAAATACTATATTCCATTACAAGTGTATAGGAAAAAACCGAGACTGAATCAGAGTCCGGAAACTTAAAATCGGATAGAAACAAGTTTCAACACGTGTGCACGCCATAATGCGCGTGAACAATGCACGCGCGCATAGTGCGCGTGAACAGTGCACGCACGCACGGTTCATCCAGGGCTGATTTCCCTTTTTTTCAATTTAAATTACTTCCATTAAGCATCAGCTCTATGGAATTCCATAAAGGTGATGCAAATTGAGATATTCACCTAATTTGCTTCCGATCCTCTCTAAACACTTCAAAAACACCCAAAATTAATTTTTAACATCAAAACCAACATCAACACATGTTATAAAACATAAATCATATTTTTCAAAATATCAAATATTTTTTAAAAAATATAAATTTATTCTAAATACGCACTTGCGTAAAATTTGAATCCAAAACACAAACCAAATTAGAATCCCACAATAACGTGACTCATGAACAATTCTAGGTCACTCAAAGGTGGTCAAGTGATTCAGAATGGTAGCCATAGCTCAAAATTTTCATCTAGAGTTCCAAACTCTAATTTTAAATTTATGTCCAACATAAATATTTTGACCCAATAACAAGCAAATTGTGTTTATACTTCCAAAGAATTTGTACACAATTAATTAGCCTAATTTCAACATTAAGCTATGTTATTATATATCTAATACATAATTCATCACTATATGTCTCACTAATGATAATTCACTAATGAAAAACATAGCTTTGGAGAATATCAAATTTACCTAGCAAGGTTGATTCAAAGATCCAATCTACTTTTCACTGTTGAAATGTTTGGAAAAATTACAAAGTTAGCAAGCTTGACTCCTAGATCCAATCTTGATTCCAATGCTAGCAAGCTTCACTCCAAGTTCCAATCTTGATTTCTCCTCGTTGAAATGTTGTAGAGATCTTCCAAAATTTCTATAAACACTTATCTAACTTAGGCTAATTTCTATAACTCTTGCTTGTTTTTAGCTTTCTCAAGCTTGATTAAAACATTTTCTCAAGCTTGATATTTATAGTAAAACTTAGGCAATTTTTAATTAATAAAAGTTCTAATCAACTTTTATGTAGGCTTAATCCAATTTGTTCTAAATACGCACATGCGTAAATTTTAAATCCAAAGCACAAACCAAATTAGAATCCCACAATGAAGTGACCCATTAGCAATTCTAGGTCACTCAAAGGTGGTCAAATGATTCTAGAATGGTAGTTGTAGCGCAAAGCTTTCATCTAGAGTTCCAAAATCTAATTTTATGTTTCATGTCCAACATGAACATTTTGACCCAATCACAAGCATATTGTTTTTATACTTCCAAAGCATCCATACACAATTCATTAACCTAATTTCAACTTCAAGCTATATTATTATGTATCAAATACAAAAATATAGCTTTTAGAGAAGATCAAACTTACCTAGTAAGCTTGAACCAAAGATCTAATCTTCTCATCCTTGTTGAAAAATATAGAGAACTTCCAAAGCTTCTCTAAACACTTCTTAAGGCTAATTTCTCTTATGTTTTTCCTTAAAGCTTGCTTGCTTAAAATTTGCTCAAGCTTGCCTTTTATAGAGAAGCTTATGTAATTTTTAATTAAAAAATATTTTAATCAATTTTTATGTGGGCTTAATCCAATTTGTCCAAATGTACATAATTAGGTGTGACTAATCATATTTGTTTACACTTTGATTTAATCCAATTAAATCTAGACAAAGTTTAACCAATTGATTAGTTCATTGCATACCACTTTGATTTAATTCAATTAAATCAAGCCAAATACACATATTATTATATATTTTATAATTACCAAAATATCCTCCAATGGTAGAGATATTTATGAAATTACAAAAAAATCCTTGTGTAATTTAGGATTAATCCAATTGGGTCAAAGTAAATAATTAATATTATCCAATAATACTTAATTATCTTAATTAATAATTATAATATAAAATATTATTTATTATCAAATATTATCGGCTACCCAAGTGCTCAAAGAGTACACTTCTTATTGTGAGACTCTCTAAGTCCATACATGTTTGTCATAAAAGACTAGCTTATATGTATGCAATTCGGCCACCTCCAAACTCGCGAAGAACACAAATGACCTTTATGAACTATACAAGTCGAGGTCATCACATATGTTTAACAATCTCTCCATCGTAGGCTATTTGAGTTGTGCTTAGGAAACATAGATTACATCATCAAGTTTCCAAGGCGAACATCTCATATTGCCGACGTGTCCACGATTCTTTACAATTAATCAGAACACCATTTCTGATATATGCGATCCACCATAGGTGATATGATTTGGCCAAACTCTTAAGAATCATGACTTACTCACATGGATATCTTAACCCCTTTATGATATACATACGAGCCGATAAATATTATCTTGATACGCACTTGCTAACGAGTGCATCGGTCCATATCTAACAAACATCTAGCGGTCAGACCATGAAAGGTCTCTGACATATATGGTATCAAAGTGTGGAGGATCACACATAAAATCAATGATATCCTATAGTCAATGGATTACATATGCTACTCGACTCGAGGAGATTCCTATTGATGGTGATGTGTACTTCCAACTATTAGGAATAAAATGTGAGTCATTTAGTATTTGCTGCAACGAATCCCCACATATCTATACGAGCTTACCTTGCTCATAGTATATTTGGTTAAACCATTGGAACTCCAATTCCAATATAAAACATGTGCTAGTCTTTTAGGTTATAGGAATTCGACCGTATTCTAAAACCAACAACTATGATTATTTACTTTAAGAATAGTTTATAATAGTAATACTATCCCAATGTCGAATCACCCAGTATCCAGTATTACTACATGACTATTCTAAAGTCGGTGTCATTCTTAACATATTTATATATCAATCTAATATGCATTATGACATAATAATTACCATTGACAAGGTTGTAATGAAAAAATAGTTATTTTATTAATAAATAATAAAATATAATGTACACTACATTATTCGGATTGACGCTCCAAGCACTAACTCAACCACATGAAAGAATATATATGTCTGGATGTGTCTTGAAAAATGATGAAATACAACTGTGATATTTGGGCACTAGACTTGCTGGTTGAGCAATAGAATGAGATTAAATGAAGAAGATAGACGAACACTCGACGAATCAAAAACAAAGAGATTGTTCTAGAGTCCGAATGCCAAAATAACCCTAGAAAAAATATAGAGACGATGTTTGATTTGTCATGCGAAGTCGGGAGCGCTTTGGGAATGAGGAGAAACATCAGATAGCTTAGGGAATTGAGTAGAACCTTGGGAACAAGAATATACATTAGATAGCTCTGGGAATTGAGTAGAGCCTCGAGAATGAAGACAAATATTACATAGCTTCGAGGATAGAGTGAAGCCTCAAGAATGAGGATGAACATCAGATAACTCCAGGAATGAAGTAGAGCCTTAGGATAAATAACATACAGCTCCGATAATGGAGTAGGGTTTGGGGAATTAGGACAAACATCAGACAAATCTGGGAATGGAGTAGAGCATTGGGAATGAAGACACACAACAACATATGGATCCGAGAATGGGTTGTAAACTTTGGGAATGAGGTCGAAGCGTCAAAGACAACTCTGAAAATGGAGTAGAGCCTGAGGAATGAGGATGAACAATAGACAGGTCCGAGAATGTGCCCCGAAATGAGGATGGATATCAGACAACTCTGAGAATGGAGTAGAGCCTCGGGAATGAGGACGAACATCAGAAAACTTCAAGAATGGAGTAAAACCTCGGGAATGAAGACAAAACAACAGTCAGCTCCAAGAATGGAGTAGAGCCTCAATAATGAAGCCCAATGGATCAAAACATCTCACAATTGATCGAAGTATCAGAGGATCTGCAGGTCCATCAACTGTAAAAGGTGGGAATAAAGCCCGATGGATCGAAACATCACATAACCGATCAAAGCATCGGAGGACCTGTGGGGCCATCAACTCTCACAGTCGGGAATGAAGCTCAATGGATCGAAGTATCTCACAACCGATCGAAGCATCAGAGACTTGCGGGTCCATCAACTCTCACAGTCAGGAATGAAGCCCGATGGATCGAAGCGTCTCATAACTGATCAAAGTATCGGGGGACCTATAGGTCGATCAAATCTCACAAAACTACATATCGAGATCAGAACATCACACCACCGATCGAAGCATCGGAGGGCCCGATGGTCCATCTATCAATAAACAGACTACTATAAAGCCTGGTAAGTCCAGCGACGCCTGACAAACTAGGCAAGTAAAAATACATGCATGACTTTGATAGACTTATCATTGTAACACACTACACAAGCCTAAAAAAGTAGGGGCGACTATAGATATTGTATTTTTAAGCATAGCTCAAAGAAAAATCTCTAATAGGGGCACCACTTGAAAGCTTGAAAAGTTGCAAGGTTAAAGGGGATGGAACTCTAGAGAATTTAGGAAAAACAACCAAGTCCCAACCAGACATCATCTATGTCCGGCCAATCTTATTTTAGACCAGAATATCTGGCTGGATATATATTAAAAAACTCTAAATTTGGTCAGACATATGACAGTTGTCACTGGGAGTACAAATTGTCAATCACTAGAATCTTGGATATGATTAATATATGGCTAGACATATATTTGAAATAAATTTTTGGCCATACATGTATCGAGTTGTCAGTGAGTGTGCAGATTGTCAATTACTGAAATCACAGACTTGATTGATGTTCGGCTAGATTTATGTCTCAAGATAAACATCTGACCGAACATAGATTAAGTTGTAGCTGACGTTGCAGATTGGAAATCACTGGAGACATGGAGATGATTTGATTTCCCCTTTCTTTTTTGATCCAGTCTTAGCACTATAAAAAGAGCCCAGAAACCTTCAAAATGGTCTAAATTTTGGTCTTAAAAAATCAGCCTTTAGTCATCAACTTTGAAATCCCTAATTTTTAGAGCTTGAAACCTAATACCAAA
>SKCR01039006.1:0-47928 GCA_019454045.1 Zanthoxylum bungeanum | reverse complement strand
TTTCCAGTAGGCACGCGGTCGTGGTTCGTTCGAGTAAACGTTCGAACGCGACTGCAATCTGAACGTGTTTTTTAGCCTTTTCACTTTGAAAACCCTAAATTTTTACCCTACCTATAAATAGAACATGTAGCCACCTTCCCCAAGTGTTGAAAACACAAATCCTTTGAGCCAAAATCCTTCAAAGCTTCCAACCTTCTTTGATTGCACCATTGAAGGCTTCTTTCATCCTCTTATTTTCTTTGTTAATGGTGAGAATCACTCTTTCATAAACCTTCAACACAACCTTACCCAAAATTCATAATCCTTCAGAGTTCTCAAGGAGGAAGTTTGGTAGTCGGAGTTCCGACTTTTAGAGTTGTAGAGAAAATCCGCTCAGAAACTTCAGAGATTCTGAAGAAACTGTGGGATACGGACTTGAGGAGTTCCTTGAGTTCTTGCAGTCTAAAGGTACTTGAGTCGGTGGAGTTGCCACCATAAGTCTTGATCATCGTTGTAAGTTTTTCTCTATATAGTGGATTGGGCTGCTAGCCGAGATACGCAGAGTGGTTTTTTACTCGCACGAGTTTTCCACTTCGTCACCAAAATTATTGTGTTGATTTTGTGTGATTAATTTAATATTCAGTATTATATTAATTGTTTTAATATTGTGGTTGCTTGTTGAGAATCCATAGGCACATTAATTAGAACTTGTCTTAATCAATTGTGATTTATTCCGCATAGGGTCAGAACCTTAAGATAATTATGAACTTTCACGTCTGAATGAACGCAGCACGAATGGAAACTCTGATAACTTCATTTGATGTTGTCCAAACATACCCAAGAACTTCAAGACTCATTACAACTCAATATACTTGGTTTGTTACGGAATTTGCCAATACACTAGACCCAACAAACTTCGTATTTGGCATTTCATGACAAAACCACATAATACAATGACTAAGAAGCCTAAAAAAAAATTAGTCATTGTCAAACATCACGACACAGATTTATTACAAAATGACTCGATCTAGTCCTAAGTCTTGAAGAGCTGAAGACATTTGTGAATGTATTGCTGCTTACCTAAAACACAATCAAACAAAATACTTGTGAATAGCAAGGGAAATAACAAGAACATAAATGCATAAAATAAAACGTGCTTGTAAGAACATAAATGAAAAGAAAAATATATTAAATAATTCAAAATAGGTCAACTTCCTTTCAAGTTCAAAACAGTTCATATCTCCTCCTATGTGTACTACTAGGTCAAAACAGCCTAAAACAATCCATATCTATCGTTATGTGTACTACTAGGTTAAAACAGTCCAAAACAATCCATATCTCCCCTATGTGTACTATTAGGTCAAAAGAATCCAAAATAATCCCCATTTTTGTCATGAAGGACAAAGAGTAAAAGGAACACAGGAAAAAAAGATAATCATGACTCAGAATCAGAAGCACTAGTAGAAGTACCATCACTGTGCTCAGCATCTTCACGTTGAGCAAGCTCATAGAGCCAGACAACACGAGTACCGACCTTAGTCAAATCACTAGACATAAGTCGGAGCTGAGCCACCACCGAAGCCTGGGTCTCCAACAAGCGCTGATAGAGATCTGAAGGTGCTCTGATAGAAGAGAAATGAGCAACAGCAAAGGAAGAACACCAGCAGTGGAAGGCTGAGCAGAGGAAGTAGGACCAGCATGTGCAATTCAATTTGCTTACATATACGCATATTGCATGCACTTTAATTATTTACTATTGCTTTATTTTGATTATTGGACTTGGGCATGATCATCTTGCATGCATGCAACATAGTGAATTGCTGGACGTTGTAATTACTTCATGCGTGAACTGGTATTCTACGATACTGCCATGCGCACGTCCAACTTGATGAAGAATGGTACCGTGAGCAAGATGAAATGGATCTTCCAGGCTATTCTCGTCACCAAGAAATCGAAGAGTGAGCTCCTTTGAACTCAAAATATTTTTAAACACTTTAGAGAATTAATGTCACACTATTCACTACAACAAAATTGACTTTTAGTGGCGAAAACTTTTCGCCACTAAAAGCTATATTTTCACCACTAAAACTATTAGTGGCGAAATATAATTTCGCCACTAAAAGTGCGACACAAAAGGTATTAGTGGCGAAAATTTAATTCGCCACTAAAAGTAATTTTTTATCGCCACTAAAAGTGTACTTTTTTCGCCACTGAAGGTTACTTTCAGTGGCAAAAATTTCGCTACTAAAAGTCCATTTTTTCGCCACTGAAGATCATTGTTAGTGGCGAAATTTTTTACCCTTTTAAAATACTAGAACACTAATTGGTTTAAAATTTTAGAATCCTAAAATGGTCAAGATTTGTATTAAACTATCTAATTAATCTTAGTGCGTTATAAAATCCAATGGTACGTGGAATTGTATCCTGAGTGCAGACCATATTACTGTCCATTCAGATTCGGCTATGGAAATTTATGTCCGGGTTTCCATCTTATATACCAATGGAATTTATTATGCACTTATTAAGCCCAATATATTAGAATTCAAATTTTAAATCTTAAAACCAATTAATCCAAATAATTATTTTTCCCATGCATATCATATTCTAATTTAAACATTTTAAATCACATAAAATCATATTTCATGTCTATAATTATAATGCATCTAAAGCATGTTATGGCATGTAAAATGTAAGAGTAGACACCCTACGCTATATGACATGTTATTCAAACAATTCGAATTAAACATACATATAACAAAAAAATATTTTTTTCATTGACCGGGCTCTTATTTTTCCCTATACTAATCTACTTAGTACAAAAATTACCCAATTCATCCATTGGTCTTCAAATCACGCTACAAGGTGGTGTTGGCACCTTTTGCTACTTCGGTGCTCCAAATTACAACAATTGAAATTTTTACATTGGAAAAATAAAATACAACAATTTTAAACAATTACTTTATGGCCTTACATCCCAAAAACAAAACCAACATAAAAATAAGGGCCGGAAAAATTTACGACCAATGCAAAATCCATTCATCACATGAATATATTTTGTGCATACTCATCAAAACATGCATATCAATATTTATAACTCATATAAATATATTAAAAATAGTAACTTTAAACGAAAAAGAGAAGGGTTAAGAACACTTTTCAACCTCGCTCTCGATGCCAATTGTAGGAAACGCTTTCCTCGCGCATCGGAAATGATTTAGGCATACAGATCAGACTTGAAACATTTTTCCGCCATTCTCCTTTGAATGATGAATGCTACTGCACCACTGAAATTTTGCTTCAGTTTTAGACAAAATTCCAGCCCCGGAACAGTCCCCGAACAGCCGAACAAAAATTGGACTGTTTTGGACTCGATTCGCGCCCAAACGCACTGTAGAAACAGCCCCTGAAATGCGTGGACTATGGCTGTGTTTTTGTTCTGATTTTTCACTTGAAAATAGCCCCAACACAGCCCCAAAACATCACAAAATGTTTCCCAAAAAGCTGGATTAAAATAAAACCAAACAAGTTCCGTTTCACCAAGTATATGGGCGACAATGAGCAAAAATAATGTTCAATGCCATGAACAATAAGAAAGAGATGAAGATGATGATTTGTTCGACACCACAAAGTCTTCCGAACTATATCTCGTTACCAACGGAAATCACAAAATCAATCCCTAAACTATTTAGAGATGAATGTCGCACAACAACTTTTGTTATTTTTATTTTATTTATCTTTTGATCTTCTTTTGTTTTCTCAATAACTTGAGAGGATTTGGAGAAGAAGAATATGGAGGCTAGGGTTAGAATGAAAGGCTTGAGCAAAAAGAAAAATAATTTTCCTTTTTATACTTAGAGTTTAATTTTACAAAATAAAATAAACCATTCCTCTGCTACACCTTGCAATAATCGGCCAAGCACATGTGTGAATTAAAAAATTTTGTAACATCAATATTTACTTTCCTTAATAGAAAAGATGTTACAAAACAAAAGGTTAAATGCCTATTAAAAATTGTAACTTCTAAATTCAATCCAAGGATTTCCAAAACCCAAAATTTAGAGATTACTAACTTAATCTTTTCATTTAATTATATCTAATATAATTAAATAACATGTGTTTAAATATCATATATTTAATAACAACCATATATTAACTTTTAATATAAAGTTTCAAGTGTGACAAATTAATATTATTAATCATATTAATAATATCTATACATTTGTGAGTATTTAATTGGACTATCCAATTATATTAAATCCGCTATAGTAAATCGAGCAAGCACGGGGACTAAATAGACCTACGGTTCCGCGCTCCAATAAAATCGAAATATTAATTAAGCTCTTAAATAAATACTCCAATTATTAACTCCGGGTTATTCCACTAAAAACCTGAAATTGCACTCTCGTTGCTGCAGATGATATATTAAGCCAAAGTAAGTCGGTGTCCATCGATATAGTCACTACATATAGATTAACCATTCACGAGTATCTCATAATTAGAGTCGGGTCATAATATCTGTTATACCCCTCTAATTATTTTTACCTTAAGTACCATTGATTCTCTAATGAATGATTTTTTCATAACCATTATGAATTTTAATCTTTCTGTTCGTAATAGAAATACTTGAGCGCTCTAACCGTTCAAGTATCAAATCAACCCTTAAGAAAGATACTCCTCTACTTCTCGTAAAAAGGAGTGAACTCTATATCTATGTAAAACGTTCTCAGCTACACAACAGACAGACCATACCCCCAAAGTATGTAGCTATTGGTCGGGAATGCTACACCAACCTCGATTAAGATCAATCCATATATGACCATCTAGTATATCAAAATGACTTTCTTTATTTAACGAATATTATAAGAACGTCATTTCCATCTGGGTCCAGTCCTATATGATAACATCATACAAGGTGCCTCTATTCTCATGTTTCTACATGGAAGATCCCGGATCAAGGTCGTCATACAAATATAAACTGGACCGCAGCTATAGATAAACCACAAACAAAGTACCCACTTTGTTTGTTCTTTATAGACTATTTAAGATTACTAACTTCAGACTTAAATCCTATTGTGTATGACACTCATACACTTAGTCTGAAGGCACTTAAGTAATCTAGGGTATTCAAGATAATTTATAAAATGCGAAAATTAAACAAACATTTTGATAAATGAGTAATGCATCATTTTATTGCAAAACACATAAAACCATTTACATTACATGTAGCTCTAGGGCATACATCCCAACAGTTTTGGCATAATTAATTCCTGAAGTAAATTAACTGAGTAATAATGACAATTTGTATATTATAAAAAATAATATTTCTCTATATTTGATCTCCTGGCCCCAGTAATTTTAATTTATTGTTGCATCCCAATTTAAAAAATTACTCATAACTTAAATCAATTCACTTTCCTTTTACTCAAATTGTTATTTTATTTTACTAAATTTATTCCCTGTGGATTGACCTCGGACTTACCGGGTTATTTTATTACTTCGACACTCTTATACTTGGGAGTAAATAACCACTTTGTGAGTGTGTCAGTCGCATTGAATTGGGTCATCATCCTCAAGACGTTCTCTTGAATGTATGTCCATTTATTCATCTTCGCAGTCATCATTGAGACCAAGCCCTTATGACGTTACCCCTCTGAAGGATACCTGAACATGTCTTGCAATGATTCCATCAACATAGATGTTGTACCTATTGGTTCATGCTTTGCAGCAAGAACAAGAGACATCCCTGCTAGTAAATAGCAGTAGGTCTCTCATTGGCCGTACCCACCTTTGGTGAGTATAATATACGGCTTGGCTCTGGAGGACACTCCTCCTTCAGGACAAATTTAAAGTCTTCAAAAGACCAAGACAACTTTTATGTTATTTTTCTTTTAACATAACTATTTCTCGTATATTTATCATTAGCAAGTATGGAAATATCGGGAAAAAAATGACTAATAAATTTTAAAATAAACATTCATTCAAAATTTCATTCATCACATATTAAAATCATCACATGCATTTTGACATAAAATTAAACATGATGCATGAACCATGTAAAATGAATCAGAAACCTAAGAATAATTACTATGCCACAGAAATCTATCATCACACAAATAAGTGCCCCCGTATGGTAGGTCAAGAATTTGCATGATAGATCGAGACAATCTTAATTTATTAATATATGTGGGAATATCTCTTATTCCTATATTAATCAACCACCGTTCTATTTGATCAAGGAATTTCGATTAACATTTAATCATTCCTTTGTGAGTGTAACCCATTGTTTCAGAACTCTTGGACTTAACTAATGAAGTGTCGCTATAGGGTATGTCAGTTCACCAGATACGTTTAGAGTTCCTATCCTCTCAAAATCCAAACTTGATATTGACCCAAAATGGACACCACCCGTAGATGACAAAAATAAAGCCGTCTCGATGCAACTTTTGAATCTCACATTTTCAGACTAACAATGGAGATCGCGGGATATATCGTCATATATCCATCTCCCACTTACTATTTTATAGTTTAAGGTTGCTATTACACTAGTATTTAATTTATTTAGATTATGCGCGGCTAAAAACATAACCTAATTAATACTAGTTGATGATTAATGATATCTCCAAACTTTAACACTTAAAATTTTAATTAACTAATACTGATTAGTCCAAACTAATATATAACTTAATTAAACTATTTAATTAGTGTTCTTTTTAGTGAGATATTTCAATTTTAACTCATAAAATTTTAGTTCACTATTATAAGTTTAAAATAAGATTCGGATTTAGGTAATTATTTAATTAAACTATTTAATTAGATATAGGTGACTTATGTTATTTTTTATTTGGTACGTAAAGTTGTATTCCTAATACATACCATACTACCGTCTATTCGGAAACGGCTATGAAATTTATGTCCAGATTTTCATTCTATATACCAAATTAAATAAGTAGTCTTCTATCAATTGTCTTTTTTCGAATTACCAAAATTTAAACTTATTCAAATTAAACTATTTAATTTATTTGCATGTATTAATCTAAATTTCAACTATTTAAAAATTTGCATAACTTTTATGCTTAGATTAAATCAACATGCATTTAATGTCATGACATGTTATAATGCATGTGTGGGCATCCTATGCTATATGACATGTTATTCAAACAATTTGAATTGTAAACATACATACAATAAAAACTAATGCATTGACTAGGCTTTTTGGTTTTCTATATTAATCTAATTAATATACAAAATACCCAAGGCATTCCATGGTCTTCAACTCTTGACTCCATGGATTATCCTGCGGAAATTTTGCTCCTCGAGTAGTAACATTCGCAATGTATGGATACAATGCTTCTAATAATCGTGTGCTCACTACATACCACATTAGCACTTTGGCTCATAAGATATGATTTTGTGTGGTAATCACCTCCACACTTCGCTGTCGAATTCACCATGCCTATGCTAACCATAACGTCCCACAACCACGATCCACATTTACCAAATATTTGCTCAATTACTACCTAAATGTCCTCATTGGTAATGCGCTCCATAAGTTACTTAGTAAAATTAAATACAACGTTTGTAATTAATTCTAAAATTACCTTATGGCCTTACATTCCCAAAAACACTAATAAAACCAAAAAGCCAGAATAATTTAAGACCAATGCATTTAAAATAAATAAACTTCATCACAAGAATATATTTTATCTCATAAAATTATTTATTTTTATGCCGACGCTTATGACGAATAAAATTTTATTTTTCATACATCTCATACATTAAAAATAAACTAACAATAATTATCACATAATTAAAATAAAAGAGAAGAGTTAGAATATTTTTCAACCACGCTCTTGATGTCAATTGTAAGAAAAGTTTTCCCTCGCACAGCGGAAGCAGCTTAGGCACCAGGATCGACCTTGAAATTATTTTTTTTACTCTCACCCTCTGTTACCGAATCAAAAAGCCCTTGAATTAAGCCAATGTGCGTGTGACTTCAATTTGTTCCTCATGCACAGTGACCGTTCAGCTTCCAGAACTTTAATCACATCCAGATGCACAAGCTAGAGTTGCATGATTATTATTCATAATGATCACGCACATACATTGCATGCGTGGGCTGCTTATGCCTTCTTCATCAAAGTCCAAATTGCTTCTCCAAAACATGCTCACATATCAAACATATGCAATTCAATTTGCTTACATATACGCCACTTGCATGCACTTTACTATTGCTTTATTTTGATTATTGCACTTGGGCATGATCATCTTGCATGCATGCAACAAAGTTATATATATATATATATATATATATATATATATATATATATATATATATATATATATATATATATATATATATATATATATAACGTTTAAGCCCGGGTCGGGCCCCGACTTAATATGCTAAGACCGGTTCGGACTCTTCTAAAGCGCGGGCCCAGCCAGGGATTTTTTTGGCCATTATAATCAAATTACAATATTAACCCCCTAGAAACCCTTGGAATTTTGGCCATTACAACAATTTTGTAACATAAAATTTTAATTTAATGTGTTAATTGAAATCAAATTTCAATGCACATTAAATTCAAATTTCCACCATTCATTTTTATGTAACTTAAAATTTTGATATAATGTGATATTGAAATCAACTTTTAATCTACATTAAATTCAAAATTTTATATTAAATCATTTCAAATTTAAACTTTTAAATTTGAGAAATGATTATCACATAATCATAAATCTTGGAAGACTTTATATTAAACTTATTTAATATAGTTTTTCATGTGTGACTATAATTATTAATCATATTAATAATCTTGGCATAACTAATTATTACGCATGTGAGTTCATAATTGGACTATCCAATTATTATATGATTTTCTCTAGTGTATCGAGTTAGCACGGAGACCAAATGGATATACAGTTTCGAGCTCCAATATTCCAGAAATATTAATTAAAACTCTTTAAATAAATATTCTGAATTATTAACTCTAGGTTATTCCACTAAAAACCTAAAGTTGCACTCACGTTACTACATATATATTTTATACCGAAAGTCATCGACGTCCACCGATATAATCATTGCATATAGATTGACCCTCCACGAGTATCTCATAATTAAAGTCGGGTCATAATGTCTGTTATACCCCTCTAGTTATTTTGTGCCATAAGTACCATTGATTCTCTAATTAATGATTTATTCATAACTATTATGAATATTAATATTTCTTTCGTAATTGAAAGACTTGAGCGCTCTAACCATTCAAGTACTGAATCAACCCTTAAGGAAGATAGTCATCTACTTCTTATAAGAAGTAGTGGATTCTATATCTATGTAAAACGTCATCAGCAGCATACAAAACCATGTCCCCAAAATACGTAGCTATTGGTCGGGATTTCTTCACTAACCTCACCTTTGTAAAATCAAAGGGCATAGCCTACTATGCAAAAGTTCGTAGTATACTCAGGATTCAGATCAACCCATATATGATCATCTATTAGATTGATATAAATTTCTTTGTTTAACGGATATTAAAAGAAATTCATTTTTTGTCTTGGTCCGGTCCTATATGATCGCATCATATAAGGTGCCTCTATTCCCATGTCACCACATGAACGAACTCAGATCAAATTCGTTATACAATATGGAATGGACCGCAACTATAGATAAACCACAAACAAAGTGCATGTCTTTATTTGCTCTCTACGAACTATTTAGGATTAATAATTTCATACTTAAATCCTATTAAGTATAACACTTATATACTAAATCAGAAAGTACATTTAGTATCCAATGGCATACATGATAATTTATAATATACAGCTTTAAAATCAACATTTTAATAAATGAATAACTGCATCATTTATTACTTAAAATAAAATCTCATTTACATATTACATTATATTCTTGGGCATATATCCCAACAGAGTCAACCTCCAAAGTATAACCTCGAATAAACAAAGAGAATGTGGTAGAGGTGATGACCTTCATATTGGCATAAAACTCTTGGAGTAGAGTCGTCAACGGGCCAATGAAGAGCAGGACTCCTAAATCACGCAATTCAGCTTCTAAAACGTTCCTTTCTCAGAATGGGTTGGGCTGGGACGTCAATTTTTTTTTATAAATTTCTTCCAACAAGTATTGTATCCCACCAACATAGGGTGTAGCATGATCTTTTATAGCTCTTGGTTCTCTCATCGCCCATTAATACTCCATTATTTGGAATACCTGAAAAATAAAAATAAAAATAAACTAAAAGTAATTAAAAAAATGTATAACTAAGACTAAGATATTTAATTACTCTAATACTAGTAAAATAAATAATTTCCCGACAGCAGCGCCAAAAACTTGATAGTGATTTTATATAGCACGTAAGCGCACGAAAATTACCTATATTCCTATGATAATTAATCTATATCAAACTCATTATGATCAAGTTATAATTATGGCTACACATGTCATGCATGTATATTCTTATCCTGCACGGAAATCAATTCTTTGAATATGATCATGTGTTATCAATTCTCAATGCTAAACCAAAATTTCTTTTTCCAAGTTCCACAGGGTTTACCACAACTATCATATTGGTGAACAAGCATAGAACACATTAAGCAAAGAGAATGATAAATAATCCACATAGAATATCATAAATCAATCATAAAAAAATTCAATTAATAAAAAAAAATATTGGGTTCCATTGCAACCCTAGAACAAGATCTAGTTCATTAAGAAAAAGATAAATAAAAACATCATGGTATTCAACATAATAAATAACAAAGAATAAATAAAGGGATAAAGAAAATAAATCGTAAAGGTTTTCAATCTTTAATCTCCAAGGTCTTGAATCTATTCTTCTTGATCCTTATTTGATCTTCTTGCACTTTGTCGTTCTTGAATGGTTATTATGTTTATAGAGTGTTTTGGCCTCAAAAGGCTTATTTTCCTCCCTAAAAACCTATGTGAAGTAACCCTAGACGTTCTCTTTATATAGATATCATAAAAATCAAGTTTCATATTCAGTTCTGAAGTCTTCCGCATTGATGCAGTGACGTTGGGGTCTCAATGTCACGACATTGGCTGATGTTGTGACATTGGATTACTGGATATCGTGACATTGAGTTAATTTTATTCTCTGACTTTGAATGTCGCAACATTGACTTACTCAATGTCACGATATTGCATCATCTTCAAATTCAGGCTATATTTTGTCCAATACATATTACAATTCGATTTTTGAGGTAAACTATAAAATTTTAGATAATTAAGTCTTCTTTCCAGCCTAATGTAAATCATCTTGATTAAATATTGTATATAAAAGTTATGGCCAAAATACTAAGGCTACATAAATTAAAAGGACACTGGTATAAATCGAAAATTTTGGATGTTCACTCATTTTTGCTCAATTCTCCATATAATGTATCCTAAATAATAAAAAATAAATATTAGTACATTTAACATATTGAAGAACATAATTTATAGGGAAATTATTAATAAATACACTTTAAAAGTGTATATTATAGGTACTTATCATCCTTGCTTACATATAATCATTTTATCATAAACTATCAATATTATACCGGAGTAATAGATGATAAAATCAAAACTCTAATGGTATAATATCATCGACTAGTAGATCTGCGATTACTCAATAACACTCGAAACCCATTTACATAGTGTATCACAGTAATGGATTTAACATATCTTAATCTTATGAAGGATACCTAAATCCTATACGCAAGACTGACAGATCTGCTCTGGATATATCATCGAACATTATGAACATCAATTCACACATAATGAACAGACGAAGGTCTGATCTAGAAAGATCGTTTACATGATAGTCATCAAAGTGTGAACGATAATTCATATATTCAATCTAGTATCTCAAGTCGAATGACCATATATACTACTCGACTCAAAAGATATCATATTGACGGTTATGTACCATCTATTCGGAATCTTAATGAGTCATTCAGTATTCATATGTCATAAATTCCAACATGTATATATAATTTTTTCTTAGACTTATGGTTCATTAAGATAAACTATCGGCCACTGGCATGGTAAAACTAATCTGATGGTCAACATGTGAAATAGATGGATAAATGAAGTCAAACCCGACACTATTAATTACTTATTTAGGAAATATAACTGACTGAATGAGTATAATAGTTGTTTTCTAACAAAGATAATAGAGAACGACTTCGACTATAATAACAGTAAGAGACAGAGTATCCTAATAAAGGAAATAATCGAAATAAGACGAATTACCCACACCACTTAAAAAAGGCAACTCTATTGTAACAATCCCGTTCTGGAAAGCTACCAGTAGATGACAGATTCCACTGCTGCCTAAGTTACTAACTATTAACTAGAATATACTGACATTTTCCTATTTGAAGTGATTTTTTTCCTTAACAATATACAAGCACACATATTTTATAAATTTGTGTTAACACATAAACCATAAGTACATACATAACCTGAGTACTCTGTACAAATAACAAACATATCATGCAACAAAAGGAAATAAAAAGGAACTACATTCTGAGTGAATGTAGATCCGACAAGATGGACCCCTAAAACTTGTGACTGTAGTGTTATTTTTTACTCTGATCCATGTCTCCAAAATATGGATGTGACTCATCAGTGAAATAGTCCTGCAAAACTAGAGAGTGGGGGGTGAGTCCTAAAGAACTCAGTGAGTGGAGCTATAAAAACTGAAAAGAAACAAGGTATTAATGAATGCTTAGAAATAGAGAATCAATACCTGAATTTATAAAACATAATTCAGGTTTTCCGTTCAAAACTGTAGTGATAAATTATTTTTAAAAGAAATCTACTTGTCTGTGAATCTGCTAATCAGGGTGAGGATCTATGCTACCCTCTTAACTCAAAAATATGAGATCTAATGGTATCAACCATCCTTAGTCTGAATCTGCGTGTGCGCATGATATCTATACCCGTCAATTTCATAGTTGTACAAAGTTACATTTGAGGTGGGTTTTCCCCCATGCCTCCCGAAAATCGTGAAAACAATGTCTAGAAATCATTTCATATTTAAAACATTCATCTGATAGCAAACTGTATTAAATCTGTTTTTATTTTATTCATAACTCTTATTTCAATATAAAACTTTTCACAGGGCAAATGAAACCATAGTTCAATAAGCTTTAATGAAAGTCTGTTTAAAATCATAACAAATTCTGAATAACTACTCCACTCACAGTACTACGGCAGGTCGATAAATAGAGAAGCATATGCAGTACATGGTTGCTGTTCTATGCTTATGATATGACTTATTGTGTGTTACACACTTATACGAGACCCTTAGAGTGCCTCATAACATATTAGGATAAAACTGAAATTGATAAAAATTGATCCTGGAAATCTAATCGTGCGTCACGACACTGGCCATGGGCGTCGTGATGCTTACCTCATCAGGAAGGCAGTGAGAAACCTCTGTTCTTTGTGTCGCGACACAAAGGTTTGGCGTCGTGACTCTCTCATGCGTCGTGACGCTAAGAGCTGAGTGTCGAGATTCCACTAGACTGCACCGAGGTAGTAAGCCTCCTCAACTTTTTACGTCGTGACACTTTGCCTTTAGCGTCGCGACGCTCCAAAACTAGAGCCACATCAGGGGAAATTCCCCAATACGCGTCGCGATGCTAGGTGTGCGCGTCGTGATGCCAGGATGTTCTCAAGACCTAATTTTAATTCCATCTTCACTCTTGGCTTCCGTAACACTACTCAAGCTATACTCATAATAAACACTAAAATTATCATCAACTACACCTCTCATATTCATTCTATAAGTTCTATCTTAGTTTCATTCTTATGGATTATACAATTTGAGGTTCCACTAAACCTTAGTTCCCTTATCTCAATAACCATTTATATATCATCAACTCAAGTTAACAACACCCCTCAAACATCAAACCATCGAAATAACAACATCCCAAAATTTGGGTCAAGATCTTCTTACCTCAAATTCAATTCTTCTTCACCAATAGAGTCTCCATGCTCCATTTTCTCCTTCCTAGGTTTGATTTGTGATGGTTGGCTCTTGTTTACCTTTCGAAATTGTTAGAAAATGAAACTTCTTCCTCTTATATCCTTGAATTTTCGGCCAAGTGGAAAAACAAGTGAGGACTTATTTTTTTCTCTCTCCAATTTTACATCTCTCTTATGAATAGTGTAGAGATATCTAGAGTTTGAGGCTTAGATTTAAATTGGACTTAAAAACTTGGGCCAATTTTCTTAATTATTCTAATTGGGCCTTAATTCTAATCTTTAATCTTTTTAAAGTGGGCTCTCTAAATCAATTCTAAACTTTCGCTAGTGTTTGGGGAAAATTTTACATATGTCGCCAAGTTGCTATTCTAGTTGAGTTATATAATTCTGTATCGTTACAATTCTCCCCCCTTAAAATGATTCATCCTCGAATCAACACACTTAATGGTATGAAGCGTACCTTCTTCTGTGAACAAGTGAGGGTATTGCTCCTCCATGGCTTCCTCTGGCTCTCATATGGACTCTTGCCCTTGTGGTGCTGCCAAACCACCTTGGCTGAGGGTATCCTCCTAGATCGTAACTTTCTCATCATTCTGTCCACTATAGCTATTGGTTGTTCCAGGTATGATAAATCTTGGCGAACATCAACTGCTTGAAGCTCTAACACATGAGACTCATCATGAAAGTACTTGCGTAACTTAGATATATGAAACACCAGATGGATCCTATCCATATTGGATGGAAGCACCAGCTCATATGCTTTCCCTCCAACCCTACAAAGTATCTGAAACAGCCCGATGTATCTAGGACTGAGCTTACCTCTCATGCCAAATCTCATAACTTCTTTAAAATGAGATACTTTCATGTGTACACCAAGTCTCCTACCTGAAACTCCAAATCTTTCTTCCGGTGATCTGCATAATTTTTCTGGTGACTTTGAGCTGTACTCATTCTTTCTCTGATCAACTCCATTTTCTCCACTGCATCTTGTACCAAATCAGGTCCAAGAAACTTTTGTTCCCATATTTCAAACCATCCCATTGGGGATCTGCACTTTTGACCTACAAGGCTTCGAAAGGAGCCATCTGGATACTTGTTTGGTAGCTATTGTTATAGGAAAACTCTATAAGTGGCAAATGATAGTCCAAACTTCCCTCAAAATCGATCATATGTTGGACAATTATGACCCATAGCGTCACTATTTGTACAAATCATGGTGTTGTTGTACAAATTAACTATGTGACAAAGGAGATTGCACTCTTATCATTTGTGATTAGATCACCAAGATGTATAAATGATAGGAGGTCCCTGTGATTTGTTCCTGGATTGAGAACATATGAGACAGTATCAATCCACAAAGGATAAATCATTAAATATCCCTAGTCAAAGCATTATCGAGATTGGACATCGATAAATGCGTAAAAGACTAGTATTACACTTGTGCGCGTTGTGAAGGCAAAAACGTCATAGTTCTCATATATTTGGGTATAGAATACTCATACAAGTGTAATAGGAGGTTGTGTTTTACCGATGGTACGGGAAACGGATTCGCTCTGGATAGACCCCCTCGAAATTCCATTGGTAGTATGACTATGTGTCTATGGAAGTCCGAAATCAGGGTAGGTGTATTTGGTCTTAACCTGAGACTTGCACCACTAATACTTGCGACAATCAATATACTTTGGTTTTGGTCGTCCAGGGCTTTAACAGGTTCTGTGTACGCCTCTGCTGGGTATATTGAGAATCGTAGTGTGTTGGATGTGATGTCAAGACGGAAGTGTCACTCTAGTCATATGGAGATGATGATCGCGTAGGGATACGAACTGGTTCTCTAAAAAGGTTGCAACCGTCGGGATAATATGACTTGGTCATGATTATCCGATAATAAAGAGACTAGTTGCTCGTAATCCGATATATGCTTCGTACGGGGCAGACATTGTACCAGCCCCAGGCCTTGCATGTGATCATCCGATACTGGATCGAAATACGCAATACTACGTATACTACGTCTGATATAGATCCTTATTCCTGTAAGGATATTTCTGGAGAATTGGGTAGGCATGGCGCTTTGCTAGAAGCCAACCTTGTCTTGTAAATCGGTACAAACGTAGTACTAGGTACTTAAATGTTCGGATAGTCCGACGACCGTATTTACTGCCAACATATCCAGGGATCTCATGGGTCACTTCCCGAAAATCACCGATGACGTATGACTCGCACTTTTATTAATCTCGGATTAATTAAATGAGAGGGAAAATTAATCTGGGATTAATTGCGGAGATATTTTTTCTGGGATAAAATATCAATTAAAGAGAGAGAGAACGATTAATTTGGAATTAATCGATAAAATTAATATATTCGATATATTAAACGAAATTGGATTTCGACGTGAAATTAAAATTAGATTTTAATTCGGGCGAACGAATTAATTTAGAATTAATTCGTTAGCGACGTGAATAGTAATTATGCTAGACATGATTATTTAATTAAATTAGATTTAATTACGACGTAACAGAAAATTCGTTAATTTGGAATTAGCGAACCTGAGCCCGAGATTATTTGCGAGCGCATTAGCATTTCGAATTCGAGTGCGGCACGCAAGTCAAATCAAGCGTCAAATCACTAGTCGCATCAAGAGTCAAATCATTAGTCACTTTGAGTGATGTGACATCTTGTCACTTGATTGATTGAGTGATGTGACTTGATGTGAGTTGATGGAAAGCATTTTTGCTTGACTTTTGGAAAGCAACAAATTCATTGTAAATGAATTTGAAATTCACATTTGTGTATAAGATACACAAATTAGAAACAACTCACACAACACTCCTCCTCTCTCTTTCTCTCCTCTCAAACACGCCCAATGGGCTGTGTTCTTCACTGGTTTCTGCCCAGAAACCGTGAGCAAGGGAAGCCAAGTGGGGAAATTTGTGGCAAATTTCTTGAGTGCTAACACACTACGATGCGAAGGTGATAGGGAAGTCCACCCATGAGCTTGAATCATTTGACGAAGCTTGGAGCTTGGATTCTTGAAGTTTGAAGCCGAAAATGGGGACTCCAAAATAGAAACTACAGTGAACTGCATTGAGCAAAAATCAGATTTTTTCATCGCCGCGTCGCTCAACCGATCGATGTGAGTATTCCGTGACTTCCTCGAATGTATTCACATGTTATTTCTTGCTTTATATTCGATCCTCGGGGCCGTAGAACTCCAACATCACACAAGCTCGTAACATGTCTTCCAGAGTTTGTATGGTTCTTCTGATTGACCATCCATTTGAGGGTGGAAAATCGTACTAAAACGTAACTGGGAGCCCAAGGCTTCTTGGAATGACTACCGAAACTTGGATGTAAACTGAGAACCTTGATCCAATATTATTGAAATAGGTATCTTATGTAATGACACTATCTTTTCCAAATATAGTCTGGCATACTGAGTTGCGAAATAATTAATCTTTACAGGCAGAAAATGCACGCACTTTTTCAACTTGTCTACAATCACCCAAATAGAATCATACCCTTTCGAGGTCTGTGGAATCCCAACTATAAAATCCAAAGTAATCTTCTCTCATTTCCATTCATGAACATCTAAACTTTGAAGTTTCCCTGTTGGTCTCTGATGCTATGCTTTAACTTGATGACAAGTGAGGCATCTTGCAACAAACTCTCATACATCTCTCTTCATACCATCCCACCAATATGGATCTTTAAGGATGAGATGTGAGCTTTCTCCAACAACGATCGTCTCAACTCTAGAATTGGGGGAACAACAATCTTGTTTTGCTTTCTAAGGAGGCCCTCAGCATTCATATAATACTCATCATCCCCATATTGCTCCAATTTGTCCCTAACTTGTTGTAATCGAGGGTCCGCTTCTTGGGCTACTCTGATCTCATCTATCAAGGCAGATTGGACCCTTTATCTGTGCCAGCAATGCTCCATGGGTTGTTGTCTGAAAACTCACTCTATCTAGAACATATTTCTGCATTTTTCTAACCGGATGCCACCTCTCAATCAGAAAATGAGCTAAACTTCCCATGGATTTTATGCTTAAGGCATATGCTACCACATTAGCCTTACCAGGGTGATCCTGAATCGAACAATCATAATCCTTTAATAACTCAATCCATAGCCTTTGCCTCAAGTTTAGCTCCTTTTGACTCTGGATATACTTGAGACTCTTATGATTAGTGAAAATCTCATACTTTTCACCGTACAAGTAATACCGCCATATATTCAAGGAAAAGATTATCGCCGTCATTTCTAAATCATGAGTGGGATAGTTTTATTTGTAGGGCTTTAGCTGTCTTGAAGCATAGGCAATAACTTTCCCTCTTTGGATTAGCACACATCATAATCCCACTCTAGAAGCATCGCAGTACACCATGAACTCTCCTGGTCCTGACTGCAGGGTCAGAACATGAGCAGTAGTTAAACGTAGCTTACGTTCCTGGAAACTCTTCTCACAGGCCTCTGACTACTCAAAATTTACATTCTTCTAAGTCAGTCGTGTTAACGGGGCAGCTATTCTGGAGAATTTTTCTATGAACCTCCTATAATATCCTGCTAACCCCAATAAACTACGAATCTCCGTCACGCTGGTAGGTCAGTGCCAATTTTGAATGGCTTTTATTTTCTGGGCATCTACACCAATTCGTTCTTTCGATACAACATGCCCTAGAAATACCACAGTAGTTAACCAAAATTCATATTTTGAGAATTTGGCATACAACTTATGTTTCCTCAGTGTCTGTAGCACTTGGTGCAAATGCTCTATATGCTCCTGCTGACTACATGAGTACACCAAAATATTGTCAATAAAAAATATCACAAATTGATCTAGAAATGGTCTAAACACTCTATTTATAAAGTCCATGAAAGCCGCGGGGCGTTAGTCAGGCCAAATGACATTACCAAAAACTCATAATGTCCATATCTAGTTCAGAAGGTTGTCTTCGGCACATCATTATCCATAATCTTCAACTAATGATATCTTGACCGAAGATCAATCTTTGAGAAGCATTGTGCTCTCTGCAACTGGTCAAACAAGTCATCATCCTTGGTAATGGGTACTTTTTCTTGATTGTCACCTTATTCAGCTGCCGGTAATCTATACACAACCGAAGTGTTCCATCTTTCTTCCTAACAAACAATACTGGAGCGCCCCAAGGAGACATACTAGGGTGAATGAAACCCTTATCCAGCAAGTATTGCAATTGTGCCTTCAATTCCTTGAGTTCTGCAGAGGCCATCCTATACGGAGGAATCGATATAGGTTGTGTGCTTGGAACTATATCTATACAGAACTCGATCTCTCTATCCTATAGTAAGCCTAGTAACTCATCTAGGAAAGCATCAGGATATTTCCTTACCACCAGAATCTACTCAAAGCCTTTCTCTTCCACTATGATATCCGTCAAATAGGCAAAATAACCCACATTTTGCTTCTGAAAGATCTTACACGCTTGCATTGCTAATATCAAGTTATGAGGTACTACACTATTATCCCTATGATAAACTTTAATTGGTTTATCAGAATTATGCAAAGTGACGGTCTTCTTCTGACAATCTAATATCGTGTGGTACGTCGCTAACTAGTCCATAACCAAGATAACATCAAACCCCAAAATGTTTAACACTACTAAATCAACGTAATGCGTGTGTCCATCAACCTCAAATACAAGCCCTCACTCCTTGTGTAGTCTCTATAGGAAATCCTACTGGTGTGGTTATGATGAGGGGCGAATCTAACAGTTATGTATCTCCCCAAGTAAGTCACAAAATACGGTGATATGAAGGAATGAGTAGCGCCCGAAATCAAATAATACTTAAGCATGCATTGAACCAACTGGTAGTGTACCTGTGATGACTGCATTTGATGCCTGAGTATCATGAGGCGTAAGAGTATACACTCTACTCTGAGCTCTACAAGAAGAAGCATATCCTCGGTCGCCCACTAATTGACCTCTTCCTCCAACTGTCTGACCCCTATCTACTGATCTCTACTCTCCTCCTACCATACTCCTACTAAGCTGTGGTTGGGGTGCGGATGGAGTAGTACTGGAAGGTGACAACTATTCTGCCGGTACTGGACGATCCCTCTTCAGATGACCCATCTATCCACACCGGTAACACCTTCTGTTGCCAAACCTACAAGATCCTAAATGAAGTTGTCCACATGTCATACACGCTGGGTGATTACGCCTTGGCTGGGCTACTGATGGAGAAGAAACTACATGAGAGGTAGCACTATGAGTAGGCCTATGATCTTGACCTCCTTGAGTCGGGCCCATATCTCATCGTGTCATGAGAGGGGCAGACATCTACTGCTATATACTCGAACCATCTTATTGTGGCCTAGCTCTCTCCTCCGATCTTGGCCTCTTTCGAGGCTATCTTTTTGCCTGCCTTTCCCTAACTCGTGCCTCAAATCGGAGGGCAGCATCTAAAACCTGGGTATAAGTGGTGGTCTCTGTAAAATGAATAGATCGAAATAAGTAATCCTAGAGACCAATGATAAATCGCTTCACTTTCATTTCTTCGTGCTAACCAAAAGTGAGGCGTATCAGGATAATCAGGTAAACTTTATGTCATACTGAGAAACCGTCATCCGGTCCCCCTGAACTAACTGCTCGAACTCTCAAGCTCTGGCATCTCTAACACTCTGTGTCAGAAATCTAGACAAGAATGATGTACTGAACTCAGCCCAAGTCAACGGAGGAACACCCTGCTGCCGACCATCTCGGAAAGCCATAAACCAAGTATTTGCTACGTCCCTCAAATGGAAACTGACTAACTGGACCGCCCTCTTCGATGAACATCCCAAAGCAATACATAAACGGTCAGACAACTTAATAAATCCACATAGGTCAAGGGAGGACTCTACTCCTGAAAATATCAGTGGATGAAGCTTTTAAAAGTCATGCAAAGAAACTAGCAGCTCCCGATATTGCGGTGCTTGAACTGTTTCTAGAGTAAGTCCATGAGGCAATGTGGAAGGTTCTGTTTGAAAAGCCGTATGATCTGGTATAACTGGGGGAATTACTGTATGGTGAGCCAATGGAGGTCCTACCGGTGGAGATGGAATGGGAACAATGGGTTTTGTAGCTCTCGGCTCTAGGCCTAGAGGCTGCTCCTGCCGAGCAATCAATTGAACAATGGCTTTTATGAAGCACTGGATCTGTTGTAAACGCACACCTACTGCATCATCAGTCTGAACCACTGGTCTTCCCCTATCATCACCTACACCACCCTCATGCACGGATTCCACTGTCTACCCTCTATCTGGCTCAAGGGAATGTGCAACTGATCTCTTATCTAGATCTACACCCTGGGGCGCCCTACCATGCCTGGGTCTACCTCTAAATCCGGTTCTACCTTTAGGTTGCATGATATATAATCAATCAAGAAAAGAAGTGATCAATTACATTTTAAAGAAATTGTAATCAAAGAAATGAGACATAAATCGGGACAAGCATACGAGAGGAACAATATTTTATATATTAGTACCCCGAGTATATTACATATATAAGACAACGCTACTCTTCCACTGCAGTCAGTGACTTTTTAGACCATGCTCTGATACCATCTTTGTAACAACCTCGATCTGAAAGATACCGGCAGATGACAGATTCCACTGCCACCTAAGCCACTAACTATTAACTAGAATATACTGATATTTTCCTATCTGAATTGACTTTATCCTTAACAATATACAAGCACACATATTTTATAAATTTGTGTCAACACATAAACCATAAGTACATACATAGCCTGAGTACTTTGTACAAACAACAAACATGTCATGTAATAAAAGAAAACAAAAGGAACTACCTTATGGGTGAATGTAGATCCGACACGATGGACCCCTGAAACTTGTGACTGCAGTGCTACTTTTGTCCCTTATCCATGTCTCTAAAATATGGTCGTGGCTCACCAGGGAAATAGTCCTGTAAAACTAGAGAATGAGGGGTGAGTCCTAAAGAACTCAGTGAGTGGAGCTATAAAAACCAAAAGAAACAAGGTATTAATGAATGCTTAGAAATAGAGAATCAATATCTGAATTTATAAAAATAATTCGGGTTTTCCTTTCAAAACTGTAATGATAAATCATTTTTAAAAGAAATATGTTGTCTATGAATCTGCTAATAATCTGGTGTTCGGGAGCATCCCCCTTATGCATAATCTAGTGGTCTTGGGGCGTTACGTCTCGTTGTCCCCCAAGCCATAAATCTAGAGTCGGGGAGAAGATCTATGCTACTATCCGGACTCAAAAAACTAGGATCTAAGGGTATCAACCATCCCTAATCTGAATATGCGTGTGCATACGATATCTATATCCATCAATTCCACAGTTGTACAAAGTTACATATGAGGTGGGTTTTTCCCCGATGCCTCCTGAAAATCGTGAAAACCATGTCTAGAAATCATTTCATATTCAAAGCATTCATCTGATAGCAAACTGTATTAAATCTATTTCTGTCTTATTCATAACTCTTATTTCAATATAAAACTTTTCACAAGGAAAATGAAACCATAGTTCAATAAGCTTTAATGAAAGTCTATTTAAAATCATAACAAATTTTGAATAACTACTCCACTTACAGTGCTACGACAGGTCGGGTGCGATGCACGGTGTAGGTGATCTCCGAGTGTTTTGACGTCGATCTACGGGCAAAGAAATCATTATTTTTCTTGTAATAAATAGAAAATCATATGCAATATAAGGTTGATGTTCTATGCTTATGATACAAATTATTGTGTTTTTACACACTTATACGAGACCCTTAAAGTGCGCTATAACGTCTTAAGATAAAACTGAAATTGATAAAAATTGATCTCGCAAATCTTCACAAGCAATTTCCTTATATTGCTTATTTGCAGGTTTAGTCATTTCAAGATGGAAGAAGCTCTCGCAAATCTTCACAAGCAATTTCCTTCTCTCCCTCAAAAATCTCTGATGAAAGTTTACAAAGCTCGCTTAGAACAGATGAGACTACTGATGATCAAAGGTATTCCTACTGACATTCGTTGGTTAATTGAAGCACGGGTTCGATTGGCAGGTGAGTCTTCTGACTCTTTTATTTCACATCTGTCTGGTTTAGGAAAGAGCACATATGCTAAAAAGAGAAGAGCCAAAAGAATGTGTGTTTGTTATAAATGTGCTCGCATGTTTTGTAATACTCGTTGTCGTTCTTTAGGAATGGTGTCTGATAACCGCGAAGATAAAATTAAATTCATTAGGGATGGCTTGAGTAAGGAGTCTTTAGATAATATATCTTTGACTCTTGAGACGCATCCCATTGGATATGTTCATATAGCCATTCGCAAATTACATACACAATTCCAAAAGGAAAGACAACTGTTAAGTCTCGGGAATCTGACTCAAAAAGACCCTGTTTGCCAATTTATAAGAAAATTGGATGGGAAGCTTGTCCCTGACGCATAGACGTCAATCAAACCGTTACTTTTCTTGTAAATATTATATCTCTTTGTCTTTTCTTAATAATTGTGATTTGTTTTGTTGTTTTCTTTTAATTTTCTCCGACAGGATCCAGACCTTTTTGACTATCACGATATTATTTCGCTACTAATCGTCCTCTGGAAGATACTTGTGCTATTTGTACTCACCCTTTTCAGGTACTATAAATTCAGCCCGTCATTGCACTTTTGAAGGCATCCAGAGTTGAGAAAGAAATACATAAAAAATGGAAGCCACTTCAAGAAGACGAGTTGAAAACATCTGTGTGTTTTGCGGTAGTAGTGTTGGTACTAAACCACAATACATAGAAGCAGCACATGAATTGGGTCGAGTCTTAGCTGCAAGGAATATGCACTTAATATATGGCGGAGGAAATCTTGGACTTATGGGGATCGTTTCAAAGGCTGTACAGGAAGGAGGCAGTCACGTTTTGGGAATCATCCCAAAACCCTTGGCAGAGGCAAATCTTATTGAACCATCAAACGGAGAAGAACTGATCGTGCCAGGTATGTCTGAATGTTTGGTAGAAATGATTAACCGTGCTGATGCTTTTATCTTTTTGCCAGGTGGCTTGGGTACATTGGAGGAAATTTTTATAGTACTATCTTGGGAGAACCTGAACATACACCAGAAACCAATTGGATTGCTCAACGTTGATGGATTTTATGATTTTCTTTGTGGTGTTTCTTGAGGATGCTCGGAGAAATGGGTTCGTGTCAAAACCTTTGAAAGAACTCCTCTTTACTACTGCAAGAACTGCTCCGGATCTAATAGACCAACTCATAGCCTATGAACCACGAGTTGACCCTATTCTTTCAAAGATAAATTGGTCTGACGACGATCGTGGTAAGAGGCGTAGGATTAATCTGGATCTTAACCTTTAATTTCCTGTAGAATTTCAGCTAACCAGGTATATTTTTCTAAACTCTTCTTCTACTTTTTAAGACATTGGGGACAATGTCTCATTTAGGTTTGGGGAGGGAATTAGTTGATCAGTACCTTGTTTTTAGTTTGTGTGTTGTTTTTTTTTTTTAGTCCAATTTTTTTCGAAAAATACAAAAAAATTGAAAAATTTTCAAAAATTACAAAAATATTTTGTGTTTTGTGTTTTAATTTTGACTAAAAAAAAGTGAAATTGGTAAGAGATAGCTGAATAAGGAGTTTCCACTCCTGAGACGTATCTCAAGCCTATTTTCGAAATAAGTTGATTGTTGTTTATTTCCCTTTAAATTATTTAATTTGTGAATTCCCCTTAAAACAGACTAAAATGGATCTTCATATGCTCAGTTGACAAATATTATCAACATATATAGTAACATACGGATATGAGCTAAAATTGAAAAGTTTGTAATATTCAGTGCTCTAGTTTAATTGGAGGAAACATCTCAAAAAGCAATGGAGTAAAAAAAAAAAAAAAAAAACGTCTGAGATCCGAGTTATTAAGTCTGTAAGGGTGTTTTAACACCTAGTGCCCTAAAGCCAACTGGTTTGGGAGTCACTGGCCCAAAGCTCGTTACATGGATCGAAGATGCTGCAAAAATATATATATCTGAAGTCTGAGTAATTAAGTCTGTAGGGGTGTCTTAACACCTGGTGCCATAAAGCCAACTGGTTTAGGAGTCACCGACCCAACACTCGCTACATAGACGGAAGGTATTGTATATAAATAAAAAAAATCAAAGAAAAAATCAGAAAAATTATTCCATTGCTACCAAAAGGTGTGAAATCTGATAGAACTTTAGGACAAAAATACTACTCTATTATCAACTACACTTATGACTGTTGTGGGCAAAAATGAGTTGATTAATATCTTGTTGGATGTGTATATGAAGAATGGTAAAAATAATCGGAGAATTTACTTATTCAGTAATTTAGAATAAAACAAAACAACTAGTAACTTGGAATAGAAGTTTCACCTGATTAGTCACTAACATCTTTATTCTCTTTTCGCTTGTCTTTTTGCTTTTGTGTGCATTAGTTTCACTACCTTTTTACTTTTATAAAATGTTTGTGGGTAGCATTGCTGTAAACCCTCACGAGACTACAACTCGTCCACTAGGGACACCTAGGGGTTTAAAGGTTTGTTGCAGTCGTGATCCCTACGAAAGTGGCTTAGTTAAATTTTATTTTATTATGTTATTTTATTCTGTGTTTTGCTCGAGGACTAGCAAAATGTTAGGTTTGGGGGTGTGATGAGTGGTAAATTTATCATTATTTCCCACTCATTTAACCTTATTTTTGTATAGTTTCTTGAGTATTATGAATATTTTGATGTTTTTTGTGTTATTTTGTAGATAAATAAAGTTTCAGGACATTCTGGAGGTGATTTGGGCAAAAACAGTGAAAATTGGACGAAAATGGCAATTCAGTAAATTGTCCGCGTCGCGACGCCAAGACCTTCAGCGTCGCGACGCCTAAAATGCGCCGAACAGTGCTAACGTGCGCCGGGTCCACAAATCAGAATCTGAGAAAAGTTTGCCTTTGCTAACGTGCGTCGTGCCAGGTGTCACCATCACAGCCGATCTGCTAACATGCGCCGTGCCACATGTCAGCATCCTACGGTGCCGACAGTCTCTTTCCCACGTGTCGCCACGTCACCGCCAAGTCACCGCCACGTCAGCGCCACATCAGCATCAATCATTGAGTATTTAATCCTTATCTGACATGTGGCGGATAAGAATCTCATCGACCAATCAGTTGCTAACGTGCGTCGTGCCAGGTGTCACCATCACAGCCGATCTGCTAACATGCGCCGTGCCACATGTCAGCATCCTACGGTGCCGACAGTCTCTTTCCACGTGTCGCCACGTCACCGCCAAGTCACCGCCACGTCAGCGCCACATCAGCATCAATCATTGAGTATTTAATCCTTATCTGACATGTGGCGGATAAGAATCTCATCGACCAATCAGTTGCTAACGTGCGTCGTGCCAGGTGTCACCATCACAGCCGATCTGCTAACATGCGCCGTGCCACATGTCAGCATCCTACGGTGCCGACAGTCTCTTTCCCACGTGTCGCCACGTCACCGCCAAGTCACCGCCACGTCAGCGCCACATCAGCATCAATCATTGAGTATTTAATCCTTATCTGACATGTGGCGGATAAGAATCTCATCGACCAATCAGAAGCCGCCACGTGTCACAATAATTGAAGCCCAACCACCTCGCCACGTGTCACCTTATTAGCTTATCCAGAATCTTCAAACCGGCGAACCAGAGCGTGCCACGTCGACAAAAGCTGGCGTAGCGACGCTGAAGGCCCTGGCGTCGCGACGCGGGAAGCCTACCGAGGCCTATAAATTGAGCTCGAGATTTCAGAATTCATTGTACCACTCTCTCTCTTATATTCTATCTAAAGAGAGAGTTTCTCTCTCTACTTTCTTTTAATTTTTAGTTTTTTAGTTTTTTAGTTTTGTAATTAATTTTAATTACGTTTTGTAATAATAGTAATTTACTTGTTTTTTACTTTTTACAGTTTTTACTATTTATCATGAGGAGGTAACTTCTCCAGCTAGGGTGAAAGGTAATTCTTTTACAGTTACTATTTAGATTAATCTCCCTTAAAAATAATATATTCACTATTTAAAATATTGACTTAAAAGGATACCGCCAGATTGGTCGGTTGGTAATTCATTTTAATCTGGTTTAAACCTGACTAATAAAGGATACCGCCAGATTGGTCGGTTGGTAATTTAATTTTGGTTCCGCCTTTATGGCTGGTTGGACTTAATTTGACTTAATCAGGTTACCGCCTATATGGCTGGTTGGAAAAAGAATCACAAGTTTATATATTATTTTATGGGAGATATCTAAATTAGTAGTAGTAAAAGTAATTCCTTTTACCTTAGCATTTTATTTTATTGTAATTCACTTTTCAGTATTTACTTTACCGTATTTTTACTTTATGTCTTTTATTTTCAAGTTTTTACTAGCCATAGTTATGTGTTGTAACTAAATTAGTTATCTGGGGTTGTGATGACTTTTAATATCACCGTTTTATAAGGGGTTAAATTATAGCTTGGGTAATATAAAGATTTATTTATTGAGTCTTAATCTTAATGCTTTTTCATTAACTGGCCATTAATAAAATTGATCTGGTAAATCTAAAATGAACTAGACATAGGGATTTTAGGTTTCAGCCTTAGACTCAATAGCCCACGATCTTCCTTGAGGATAGATAACCCTTTAATAGATTTCCTTACAGGATAGGAATATACCTGTCGGGCGGGGGTAGCCATAATTGGAACTTAAACTTAATGAATCCATATAATTTGGTTGACATAGACATATGATTCAATTGGGTTAAACTGGGTATTTGTGTCTGACCATCGACAGAGGCTTACACATAATTTAGTGTTCCAGGTTAATAAATCAATATATTACCCAACTTTAAGATAACCACTTCATCTTTAAAATGATATTGAAGAAATCTCAACCCTAGATAGTTTTTAATATTGAATTTTCTTAAAACCTATTTTCGACAATTTTATTTACTTGCTTTTAAATTTAGAATCGTCATCATTTCAAATCAATCAATCAACCTGTTAGATACTAGTAATCATTTGACCTCATAAAATTAAAAGTTTTGATATTAAGTCCTCGTGGGATCGATATTTTTATACTACTTGAACGATACGTGCGCTTGCGTTATACGTGTGTGTTTACGCCGGTCAGTTCTACCTTAGCCGAATCGAAGAACTGAAAGGTTCCAATGGTTCAAGTCAAAATAGTTGGAACCATCCGGTTCCACGATTCCAACTGAAACTATCACGACCCCCTCTCTAGAGTGGGCCTAACCTTAGAAAGAGGTTCGCAGATTTATTTAGTTTGAACATTCTACATTTCGTACAAATCAAACAAATATGCGCAAATATTACATCGTAAATTACAAATTTAGCAAAACACTTAATATCTCTCCAATATTATGGTTTCAACACAAATCTTAAGAAAAATGATGACTTAAATGTCTGGACCAACCTGAAAAACAATTGTGGCACGTGGATTAAAATCTGGTACTGCTACTGCTGTTCTAGCGAACTACCTGAATGTTTGGGAAAAATGGGAATAAGCTTAAAGAGCTCAGTAAATAAAGCACTCATACTCTCAACATGACCTCAACAACAAAATAGGGATATATATATATATATATATATATATATATATATATATCTATGTATATATGTATGTATATATATGAAAATAACATCTACTGTAATATCATCTCAAGCAACCATCCCACAATAATACAAACATCCATCAAACATGGTTGCCAATCCGGGTCCAGTATAATAGTGGATTGAAACCAATGGGAGAGTACCTAATCACAACTCTCAAGGTTTCCCACCATATCAACTCGCATATATGTGTAAGTGGGTTAAAACCAATGGGAGAGTACCTCATCACAACTCACAAGGTTCTTCACTATATCATCCCGTAAAATATCTCATCACATCTCATCTCATCTCTTGCAACTATTATACAAAACTGTAGGACACAGAAACTGGGCGACGCATGCTGTTCTAGACTCAGGGCCTAGTTGGGAGTATGGAGTAACCCACGGAGGACTAAACCGGAGAGTAATGGAGTCGCCACCCGGTGTGAACCGGGAAAATGATTTAAGGCCGCACTCACCCCTCGCAAGGGAAGACCTCAAACCGTTGGGTTCGGAATGGTCCCTTACTTATGTCGTTTGTAATGAATGGATTTTTGCAATATTAACCAAGTCTACTCAACATACATGTTGGTCAAAGTAGTCTAAATTCTAGGTTTGCATGCTTCAACAGTAAACTTTTCATAACGGCAAACATCCGACATCACACATCAAACATGCTACATACATAGTAATCTGAATATGCCTTAATTTAAATTCCTAATACAAAAGGTAAATAACTAAAACATGCTTGAAATAAAATAACATTCTAGCAACCTAATCATGCTCAAATACAAGTTGGGTAAAATGAAATACGTGAATCCTTCAAGTGATACGGGGCATTATATCCCGAGTGCAAACCATAATACCGTCCATTCGGATTCGGCTGTGGAATTTATGTCCGGATTTCCATCCAATATACCACAAGAAAGAACACATATTTCATTCACCCTAAAATCACATCATACACTAATTCATCATTTCATGTAAACTAATTCTAATAACATGCTCAAATAACCATTCTAAGTCATTATTTCATGTGAATTAATCCTAAACGACATGCCAAGTTAACTACTCATGCTAAAATATCATAAAATACATTTTTAAATCATTATTTTATGTGAGAAAATTCTGTAATATAAACCCTCAGGTCTAACCTTTTTTGTCGTTGCTCGGAGACGCGTTACACGGCCGTCAGAAAGGCTAAATCACCACAATCACGCCGGTTCGCTGTTTTAGTGTTTTGCTCACTGCTTTACCGCTTCGTTCGCTGTTTTGAGTCCGCTTTCGCTGCGTTTCAGGTCTCCACACTTGGCTCACTGGTTGGCAGTGAATTATGGGTTGTTTTGGTGAATTTTGAGGGTTATTGGACTGCCGTTTGCTTGGTTTATTCAAGGATCTTCAAGTGCAGTTTTTGCTCACTGTTTTGGTGACTTTGGGGGCTGTTTTGAAGGCTTTTGAGCTGCTGTTTTTGGGCGAATTTTGGAGAGTATTTAAGGCAGTTTGTGCACTGGTTTAGGGGCTAAAATGAGGATGATTTGGGTGCAAGTTTCAGAGGTTAAATGGGGCTGTTTTGCGTGAGCTATAGAGGGGCAGTAGAGGGCTGTTTATGCGCTGGTTCAGAGGGCAGTGGATGACAGTGAGTTGCTTGAATATTAGAGCTGATTTGGAGGACAAAATGCGTGATCAAGGGGGCTGTGACTTGGGCGTGCCTTGAGGCGTGACTAGGGCGTGACTTGAGGCGTGACTAGGGGCTGTATGGAGGGCTGACTTGAGACGTGAGGAGGGGCTGTATGGATGGCTGACTTGAGGCGTGAGGAGGGGCTGTATGGATGGCTGACTTGAGGCGTGACTTCTAGGGGGAATTAAGGGGCTGTATGAAGGCTTTGGACGTGAGGATATAGAGAGGATAGAGGGCTGTTTGTGATCTCCAGAATGCTTAATCTTTTCTTGATGTGTATCCTCTTTTCCAAGGCAGAAAAATGAGGGTTTAAATAGGCAAATGGAGGGCATTAATGAGATTGGCAAGTGATAATGAAAGGTAATCAATTTGATGACAAGTTTTGTTTGGAAATGGAAGGAAGGTAATGTATAATTGTGATCCTTTGTTGAAAATTCAATAAAGGTTGAAAGGAAAGGAAATGAAATGACAAGTTTTGTTTGGAAATGGAAGGAAGGTAATGTATAATTGTGATCCTTTGTTGAAAATTCAAAAAAAGTGATGGAAAATGAAGAAAATGAGAGGGGATTGTGATGGGCGTGGGGCTTGATGGCTAAATGATGTGGGGTTGATCTAATAATGCCTTGGAAATTAGGTGTCAAGGTAAAAGGTGAGATCAAAGGTGTAAAATAAATTTGGTGGAAGGATAAATCATGTTTGAATAGTGTAAGAAGGGTGAATTTTGGTGTCATGGTCGTGGGCCTCATGGGTGGTGGGCTTGGTGTTTGATCTATTTTGGTTTCATGGGCTTTGGATGTGGGTTTAGGTGCTTAGGTGGGCTTAGAGGGGTTTGCGGTGATTTTTGGGTTGTAGATACGCTTTGAAACGAACATTCAGCAAGCAAACTCTGAGCGAACTTAGCAAATTAATTCCGAAACGTATTATCTCTTGACTTCACCTTTCCTTTGACCGCTTTCCGCGAACTCCACGACTAAAAGGCGGTGCCTCCTTATAAGACTCTTCATCGGGTTTGGTATGCAAAAATGCAATGCCTACAGTCGCCCCCACTTTGATGGGATTTGTTCAGTGTGTGTCAGTGACAATTCTATCAAAGTTCGTGCAATGCATCTTTGCTTACCTGGCTCGCCAGCTGCCACCTGGTTTGCCTGCTACTCCGAACCAAATTGATAATGTGCCATCTCGGCGTGCTAAACCCCATACCTAGGGTGTCGCGGTAGTCCACAGTGTCATAATGCCATTCCCGGCGTGCTAAACACCGTACCTAGGGTGTCGCGGTAGTCCACAGTGCCATTCTCGGCGTGCTAAACCCCGTACCTAGGGTGTCGCGGTAGTCCACAATGTCATAATGCCATTCCCGGCGTGCTAAACCCCGTACCTAGGGTGTCGCGGTAGTCCACAATGTCATAATGCCATTCCCGGCATGCTAAACCCCGTACCTAGGGTGTCGCGGTAGTCCACAGTGCCATTCTCGGCGTGCTAAACCCCGTACCTAGGGTGTCGCGGTAGTCCACAATGTCATAATGCCATTCCGGCGTGCTAAACCCCGTACCTAGGGTGTCGCGGTAGGTAGTCCACAGTGCCATTCTCGGCGTGCTAAACCCGTACCTAGGGTGTCGCGCGGTAGTCCACAATGTCATAATGCCATTCCCGGCGTGCTAAACCCCGTACCTAGGGTGTCGCGGTAGTCCACAATGTCATAATGCCATTCCCGGCGTGCTAAACCCCGTACCTAGGGTGTCGCGGTAGTCCACAGTGCCATTCTCGGCGTGCTAAACCCCGTACCTAGGGTGTCGCGGTAGTCCACAATGTCATAATGCCATTCCCGGCGTGCTAAACCCCGTACCTAGGGTGTCGCGGTAGTCCACAGTGCCATTCTCGGCGTGCTAAACCCCGTACCTAGGGTGTCGCGGTAGTCCACAATGTCATAATGCCATTCCCGGCGTGCTAAACCCCGTACCTAGGGTGTCGCGGTAGTCCACAGTGCCATTCTCGGCGTGCTAAACCCCGTACCTAGAGTGCCACAAATGTCTGAGTGCTAACCCCGTACCTAGGGTGTCGCAGAAATGTCTTCATACCCGGAGTGCCATACCTGGCAAAACTGATCTAATATTTCCCCACCCGGAGTGCCGTACCTGGCAAAATTGATCTGATATCTCCATACCCGGAGTGTTGTACCTGGCAAAACTGATCTAATATTTCCCCACCCGGAGTGCCGTACCTGGCAAAATTGATCTGATATCTCCATACCCAGAGTGTCGTACCTGGCAGACTGATGATGATGTGAGGGGTCATTGACCCTGTGACGCATCCCGAAAACTGATAATAATGGTGGTCCATTCCCGAACCGTTACTGTGATGTGGTCCATTCTCGAAGTTCCATTCTCAGATTGCCATTCTTGGTTTGTTCATTCTTGAACTGTGCTCCATTCTCGGAGTGCCATTCCCGACTTGTTCATTCTCGAACCGTGCTCCATTCTCGGATTGTTCATTCTAGAACCCTGTTGCGTTCTTGGATTGCCATTCTCGGCTTGACTGATGCTGATGTTGGTGTGGGCCTCGCCCCTAGAGTGCCATTCCTGACGAAATTGATGATGATCTGGGCTTCGCCCCCAGAGTGCCATACCCGGCAAAGACTGATAGAGATGTGGGCCTCAACCCGCAGAGTGCCATACCCGGCAAATACTGATCTGAACTGATGTGGGCCTCGCCCTCTGAACGCCATACCTGGCATATACTGATCAGAACTGGTGTGGGCCCCGCCCCCAGGCTGCTATGCTCAGCTGATACTGATCCGATGTGGGCTCCGTCCCCAGAATGCCATACCCAGCTGATACTGATCATGAACTGATGTGGGCCTCGCCCTCAGGTTGAGATAGGCCTCGCCTTCAAACTGATACTGATGTGGGGCTTCGCCCCCAAGCTGATATGATATTCTACCTCACACATTACACCACCTCTCACAAGATAATCTTTGATAAATAGACATATTTTTGTCCTCAACGAATGCTTTCGCGTCGAAACCGAAGAACCTTCAAAGTACTCGACATACTCAAGTCCAATCATCTGAATGGGTGATCTAAGCTAGACTCCATGTGTGTGTGTGCTAAGGCTCTTTCGCAGCTTGTTCCTTAAGTAGGCCAACTCGATGATTTTGTTTTGAAGAATCGAACCAGTGGGTCTAACCAACCTGGATGTCTTAATCACATTCTGTGATTACTTCAGCATACTCAACATGATATGGTTTTCATCTTTTACTTTTGTCTTTTTCTTTTCATTTTTTTTTTTCTTTTTTTTTTTTCTTTTTTTTTTCTCTTTTTTTTCTTTTTCTGACACACCTACCCTTTAAGGTAGCATTTCTCCTCATGGTGGTCCTAATACTCGCCCATGGGTAGCTTCACGCTTATCGGTTATAGGTGGTCTATTTTTTTTTTTATTTCAGAGACTTTTATTTTTATTTCAAACCATATCATATATCATAGCATCGGTAAACAAGTGTGGACACCCAGGCAAACGGTCATTCACTAATACATCATCTCTTCAACTAGTCACTCGGTAACTACTCAGGCTTCTACTGCTAGGATCCCGTAATTAGGTGCTCGTGAGTCTAACTCAGATCAATCCATTCAGAATACCGGAAGAGAGCGTGTTCGCACTTATTGTTTCTAGGGTTTCTCCTTACAGCATTCAATGTCATCACCGGACATATGTCTAATTAGCAAAATCATCTTCTTTTTCTTTTCTCTTTTTCTTTTTTTTTCTTTTTTCATCATTTTTTTTTTATTTTTTTTTTTTTTTTCATTTTCATTTTTTTTTCTTTTTCTTTTTTTTTTCTTTTTTTTCATTTTTTTCTTTTTTTTTTCATTCATTTTTTTTCTTTTTCAATTTTTTTTTTTTTCAATAATTAAAATAGAACACAAACTTTAAAAAATTTAAATAGGTCTCATGCATGTAGTACCTGGTCAGCAGGAAACATCACAGATTCAGATCAATGCCCAATTTGCGCTTCTTGCCACGATCACTATCTGTCCAGTCCAATTTGGAGAGGACGGGGTCGAGCTTTGGTTCAAATGCTAGGATCTGGTCAATCAGCTCTTCGGCATTTGTTGCAGTCAAGAAAATGTCTTCCACAGATTTGGTGACGAATTCATGTCTCTTGGCTTCCGCAAGAAACACAAACAGGAAATCGAAGAAGTGCTCAACATTAAGCAGCCCAATGGGCTTCCGGTGAACATTCAGGTGTGCCCATGACGCCACTGTAAATATTTCTTCGAATGTGCCAAGTCCACCTGGTAATGCAATGAACGCATCTGCAGTATTAATCATTTCATGGAGTCGTTCAGACATACCTGATACAATGCGCTCGTCTCCATTTGTTGGCCCGATTAACTGTTCATCTGCCAAAGGTCTCGGGATGATTCCCAAAACAGGACCGCCACCATCTGAACGGCTTTTGAAACAGCTCCCATCATTCCCAGATTGCCACCGCCATATACCAAGTGCATGTTTTTCGCAGCCATGACTCGCCCCAATTCCTTAGCAGCTTCCAAGAATTTAGGTATGTTACCAGGGTTAGATCCACAGAAGACACAAATTTTCTTGAATCGTTGCTGTGAGGTTGTTTCCATTTTTTTTTCTCTTTTACTTTGGATATATGTATGATCGTGTTGTGGAGAGAAATGCCGAGCTGAATTTATAGGACCTGCAAAAGAGGTGAACAATAATTGCAATAACGATGGTTAGCTAAACCACAAAAGGAGTCGTCATAAGTCAAAAAGGTTACTGGATCCTGTCTGCGAAAACAACGAGAGAAATCGTGAGATGTCAAAAAGTTGTGGATTCGTTCCACGAAAATAGCAGAAAATCACAAAGGAAGTCTTAAAAGGTCAAAAGTTGTGGATCCTGTCCACGAAAATAACAGAAAACACCAAAAGAAGGCAAATCAAAGCAATAATTAAAGCAAAGGAATTGTGTACTCAATACGCCTCTTGCTTGGCATAAGTTCATTAGGATGCGTTTCAGGATTTCTTCTTTTACTCTGCCACCACTAATGAATTAGCTCCCATCTTTGTGATTGCCAAGCACCATTCCCTCTGTCTTAAAATGCTATGTCTTCGCCTTTACCTGCCAAAATAACACACAAAATAAAAAATTCTACGACATGTATACACAAAACATGAAAATAGAAATCGCAACAAAGTGTATGGGTTGCCTCCCTGTTAGTACTAAATTCATCGTCTTTAGCTAGACATGCCCGAAATCCATCTGTCAAGGTGGCTTCAATGTCATCCTCAGTGCTTGTGTCCCATTTTGATCTTTGCCGCTTTATTTTTTTTTATTTTTTTTATTTTTTAAACCTGCAAATACAAAACAACAGAATAAAGATGTGTTCATATAAGTATACAAGTGTAGAGATACTCCCTTCTCGTGATGGCTTGGCTCCTCATTGTGCTCCTCGGCGCCATGTGTTTCCTCCCGCTGGTTTTTCTCTTTTGTTTGAAACCTGTAAACATAGAACAAACACAAGAATTGCAAGTACGTTACGTGTATGAATGGTTTTCCTATCCCGTTGGGCTAGGTCTTCATTTCTTCAGGTAAAGTATTGCTTTAATCTGTCTACATTGATCGGCTCAGTGAACTCATTTCCTTCCAAATCTGATAGTCTGACTGCTCCATTTCCCAGTACTTTCTGAACAATGTAGGGTCCTTCCCAATTCGGTCTGAATTTTCCTCTCGGATCTGTTGTTGATGGCTTTGACTGCTTGAGTACTAGGTCACCTTTTCTGATCTTGGTAGGGCGTACCTTTTTATTGAATGCTCGAGCTAACCTCTTCTGATACAGCTGCATGTGACATAGGGACTTCATCCTCTTTTCATCGAGCAGGGTCAACTGGTCAAACCTCTGTGTGGCCCATTCGTGCTCAGGCAATTTTGCTTCTGCTAACACTCTCATAGACTGGACCTCGACCTCTACTGGCAGCACTGCTTCCATCCCATAAACCAATGAATACGGCGTGGCCCCGGTGGCAGTTCTCACTGAAGTCCTGTATCCCCACAAGGCATAGGGTAGCTTATCAGCCCAATCTCTGTAGCTTTCTGTCATTTTAGCCAGCATTCTCTTTATTGTCTTGTTGGCAGCCTCGACTGCGCCGTTTGCCTGCGGTCTGTATGGTGAGGACTTATGATGTTCGATCCCATACCTCTGCAACATTGCCTTTGTCTCTCCTTGGAACTGAACTCCATTGTCTGTAACCACGTGGTGCGGCATACCATACCGGCATATGAGATTCCGAGCTATGAATTTGGCCATCTGCTTTGCTGTAACATTGCGGAATGACTCGGCTTCCACCCATTTAGAAAAGTAGTCTACAGCCACTACTATGAAACGGTGTCCGTTGGATGCATTCGGTCGAATCTCTCCGATCATATCAATCCCCCAAGCTGAGAAAGGCCACGGTTCTGATAGCCCATGCAACTCTGTGTGCGGCAAGTGGTTCAAATTACCATGAGTCTGACACTCATGACAGTGCTTTACCAGTTTGGCGCAATCTGCTTCCATGGTTGACCAGTAAAAACCTTGCCTTACTATCTTGCGAGACAGACTCAACCCATTCATGTGCGGACCACATACACCAGCGTGCACTTCTTCCATTACCATTTGAGCTTCTTCCTTTTTCAAACATTTCAGCTGAATCCCATCGGCCCGTCTCTTGTACAGTTCCCCTTTCAACATCACATACTGAACAGCCAGTTTCTGAATGGCTAACCTGTCCTTTCTGTTTGCTTCCTCTGGGAGTTCTCCCTGCTCAAGGAATCTCTGGATGTCATGGTACCATGGTTTCCCATCGTCGATCTCTATCTCTAAGATCTTCTCTATCTCATACACCGGTTTACTGGAGGTTGTCAACACAAGTGGTCTCATTACTAACCTTTCTGGATTTTCCCAAGTTGCTGCAAGTGTAGCTAAGGCATCTGCCATCTGATTCTCTTCCCTTGGCAAGTGCTGAAATCTGCAATCTGGGAGGGCCTGTGCCAAGTTTTTGAGGTGGAATAAGTAGGGCTTCAACCTTTCTTCTTTCAGTTCCCATTCTCCCTGCATCTGTCGTATTACCAACATTGAATCTCCGTAGATTTCCACATTCCGGGCATTCAAAGCTATCAATGCTGTCAACCCAAAGGCACATGCCTCATACTCTGCCATGTTGTTGGTCACTCTGAATGTCAGCCTCTTGGCTAACGGCAATGTCTCACCCTCGGGGGTCACTATTACAATCCCGATTCCAGCTCCTTTGTAGTTCACAGCTCCATCAAAATACATCTTCCACCCTTGGACTGCTATGGCTTGGATCTCTTCATCTGGGAACTCAAATTTGTACTGGTCCCCTTCTATCGGCTGCAATGCTAAAAACTCTGCAACGGCTCGACCCTTGATTACCTTGGATGTGAGATACTCAATGTCAAATTCTGTCAGCAATACCAACCATCTGCCCAGTTTTCCCACTAGTGACGGTACAGAATGTAAATACTTCAAAGGATTCTCCTTTGCTACCACTTGGATTTTATAAGACTGAAAGTAATGACGCAGCTTTCTGGAGGCCCAAACAACTGCTAGACAGATTTTCTCCACTTCTAAATAGCGGGTTTCATATGGGAGCAACTTCTTGCTGAGGTAGTAAACTGCGTGTTCCACCCCGGATTCATCTGCTTGTACCATCATTGCCCCCAGTGCTTCTGGTTCAATGGCTAAATACAATACCAACGGTTTACCTGACATTGGAGGTTTCAGAACCGGTGGATTCACCAAATATTCTCTAATCTTGTTAAAAGCTTTCTGACACTGTTCATTCCATTCTACAGGTTGATCTTTTCTAAGTAGTTTGAAGATAGGCTCACAAACTGATGTCAACTTAGCAATGAACCGGCTGATGTACTGAATCTTACCCAGAAATGCTCTGACCTCTTTCTCAGTCTTTGGTGCAGGCATTTCAGTAATGGCTTTGATTTTCTCAGGATCCACCTCTATTCCGCCTCTGCCAACTGTATGGCCAAGCAACTTACCCGACGTCACTCCGAATACACACTTCTTGGGATTCAACCGCAAGTTGTACTTGTCGACTCTCTGAAGGAACTTCTCCAGTGCTTCAATATGCCCAACCCTCGTTTCTGACTTTACCATCATGTCATCCACATACACTTCAATTTCCTTGTGCATCAAATCATGGAATAATGTAGTGGCCATCCGTTGATAAGTAGCTCCCGCATTCTTGAGCCCAAATGGCATCACCTTGTAGCAGTAAGTACCCCATTCAGTGACAAAGGCAGTCTTATGCCTATCTTCTTCAGCCATGAGGACCTGATTGTATCCTGAAAATCCGTCTGCGAATGAATACATAGCAGATAAAGCCGCACTATCAACCAGTACGTCTATATGCGGTAAAGGGAAATCATCTTTCGGGCAAGCTTTATTAAGATCCCTGTAATCCACACACATTCTGACCTTCCCGTCTTTCTTCGGCACCGGCACAATATTCGCCAACCACTCAGGGTAATTCACCACTTCTAGGAATCCCACATCTATCTGCTTTTTGACTTCTTCTCTAACTTTCTCGTCCACTCAGGCCTCATTCTTCGGAGCTTCTGCTTCACCGGCTTCATATTTGGATAAGTCGGTATTGTATGCTGGGCGATACTTCTGTCAACCCCAGGCATGTCTTCATAAGACCACGCAAATACTGTAGCATATTTGATTAACGTCTCTTCTAATCTCTTCCGCTCTTCAGGAGAAACCTCACTTGCAATCAGAATTTCCTTGGGGCTTTCAGACGTGCCGAGGTTGAATGTGTTTGTTTTAGTTGAGCTGATGTCAAATATGCTTAAGTCATGCAAATTGAGAGACTCAGGCAAGTAAGCAGAATGAACGTTTTTATTGCTAGCAGATGCGGAAATACATTCAAATAGGTCAGAGAAAAAAACATCTTCCTCATCCACAGATGCTCCATCCCCCATAGTTGGGTCTTCCTCAGTCTTCTTACTTTCTTCAAGGGTCAGGCTCTCCAATATCATCAACTCTTCCTCCCACTCGTCTTCTTCCTCAGCAACTTCTTTCATTAGTGGCTTTTCTCCCAACAGGTCCTGGAAGATCTCAAACCCGGGCACCACTATCCCGTTCACCTCCACTGGTTCAGGTTCTCCTTGATACCCTGAGGCCTTAACAAAGCACTCCATCAACTTTAGCCCTTTCTTCTTGGCCTTGGGTTTGTCCTCATCAGAACGGTATCCCAAACCCTTCCGAGTATTCTGCCCTTTGAAATCTGGCAGTGTCGAACCCTGTCCTGGCTCAAACTTCATTTTCTCCATAATTCGGGCTACTTTGGGATCTACCCATTCCTCAAAAGTCGCTGACACTTGGAACCTTGTGAAAGGTTGTATTTCCAAAGCTGCTACAGCATTATCCACATTGGCTCGGATAGTGACAATTTTCCCGTCATAAGGGAACTTGATCATCTGATGTAAAGTAGAGGGTACGCCCCCAAGCTTATGGAACCAGGGCCTTCCCAACAACAAAGCAAAAGTGGCTGGGATATCCAGCACAGTGAACTCCACTTCATCTTCAACTGGACCAACCTTGACAATTGCGGAAAAAGTACCTTCGACTCCTCGTTTGCTATCATCATAGGCTTTGATAGTTATGTTAGAAGGACTCAACTCAGTTGGCTTAATACCCAGCCTTGCCAGAATTTTCAATGGGCATACATTGATGGAAGAGCCATCATCTACCATTACGCAAGAAGTCTTCTTGCCCCTTACCTCAGCTCGGATGAACAAAGGCCTGTTATGGTTTCTTCCCTCAGTCGGAAGTTCTTCGTTAGAGAAGGTTATTTGCAGGGCCTCTTTCTGCACCGACCCCACAAACATTGCCGGATTAGCATCCTCGGGTACCACTATTTTGCTCAAGGCTTCTACCATAGCCCGCCTGTGCTCTCCAGACGCACACAACAGTTCCCAGATACTTAAGTGTGCTCGGGTCTTCTTTAGTTGTCGTAGCACTACGTCTCCCTCAACAGGCTCAACATTCTCAGCCACTTCTCGGCCGTCTGTCAGCACCTCCTTCCCCTTTTCAGCAGTATCATTGTAAAAGCGCCCACTACGGGTCATTCCTTTCACTTCCTCTTCCTCACCACTACTTGAGAAGTCATCCCAGAAATATTTCTTTTGTTCTACCTCATCTTCACTATTACTGTCCCAAATACCGAGGCAAAAGGCCGCTTGGTCAAAGGTTCGGAGGACAAGGTCTTCTGGTAGGCCGGAGTTGATCATGTAAGTAGGTGGGGGAACAGAGTGATAATTGGGTAGGGGATTGCGCTGAGTGTTTGGTTGTTCTTTTTCAGGGTCGGGGATCTTTCGGGAGTCTATTAGGTCTTGGACTTCATGGCGAAGCCGGACACAGCTGTCGGTGTCGTGCCCATGCTGTTGGTGGAAGTGGCAGAAGCGGCTCATGTTTAGGTTTGATGGGGGAGGATTTGGGAGTGGTTTTGGTTCCAGGGGTTTTAACAGCCCTTGCCTCAGTAGCTTCTCCAGTATCTTGGACAAAGGTCTGCCCAGGTTAGAAAAATGCCTGTTCTTTATGGCCGCAACTTCTGCAGTAACAGGCTTAGCACCTAAGGATCCTCCGACAGCCCTTCTGTTCAGACTATAGAACTTCCGATTCTCAGTTTCTTCTTCTTCAATGTCCATGACAGTTTCCCTCAACTGTCGAAAATCTGTGATCATGGAGGTCATCCTTCTCAACTTGCCATAGATGGAGGGCTTAGTGCCCTTGATGATCAGCTTTATCTGGTCCTTCTCTGAGGGCCGAGTCTGCATCTTTAAAAGCTGGCTCCTCCAGCGGTCTACATACTCCTTGAAGTTCTCTTCTGGCTTCTGTTTAGTGTTCTCTAAATCTCGGAGTGACAAATCAATCTCCAAGTCCGTAACATATTGCTTCAGGAAAGCATCAGCTAACTCCCTCCAGTCTTCCTTCACTTTCTTCTCAAGACTGTGGTACCATACAACAGGAGCTCCCTCGAGTGACATGCCAAACATTTTCTGCACCTGCCGCTTCGATAAACCCACCGAACTCATAACTGAAACGTACTGGCGGAGATGGACTTTCGGATCCCCATTTCCATTGAACTTGGCCATATCCGGCATCTTGAACTGAGCAGGCAATTGTTCCTCAAAGGTCATGGAATCATAATCCAACAAGTCTTCATGTTTCCCCTTCAGTTTACGGGTAACAGACTCCATCTGGTCACGAAGTTTCTGTATTTCTGCTTGATTCCCAGCCATCTTCCCAGCAGCATATTCGGCCATATCATCATCAAATATTGGAGCATCATCATTTACCCTGTTCTGAGGCTCTTCACGCCTCTCATTCTCAGAACTTCCCCCAGCCCGGGGTGCAGCCATATTTGACATGGCAGCAGTAAGTGCTTGCAACTGTTCTGTCATTCTGGTGAGATTTGCCTCAATCTGATCCATTCGGGATCCCTCGTTGACAGATTCACTCATTCTTGCTACTGGCTTCTTGGTGAGTCTTTTCCCTTCCCTAACCCAACAGGTATCTATGATGGCTTTGGAAACATAAGGGTTAGCATGATGCATGTATGCGTGAGGTGTATAAGATGTGTACAATACATATACAAATCAGCTTATTATCATTTCAAAGTATTCTATCATACTATTGCACAGTGCAAACTTGTCCCAGTTGAAAAGGCCCAACAAGTTTATATTTGGCAATAATATAACTAAATAACTCCAAATAATAAGAAGCCCAAACACAGAATGGCCCATTGACATTTTAGGAGCTTTTGGCCCAATGGTCAAAGGACATGAACTTGTCCCTGTTTAAATGGCCCAACAAGTTCACATTTGTTGACAATCAGTCCAACTGAATCCAAATGATAATGGTCCAAAACACAAGCAATAGTAAATAATTTCTAATAGTCATAAAACTACGGTTTATGTGTAGGTTTTAGGAATGTAAACAAAGGCCCTTATTGACAAAGGATTACCCACAACTAGGACTCCCCATTCAAGGGTTCAAACGACCAAGTGGGTGCACCTTATATGTCAACAAGTTAAGGTATGTGACTAACTGTCAAATGGACTTCCCGTTGTAGATTCCCCAGAGGGAAGGTGGAGCGAGGCTCTCTTAAGTACCCTAGCCCCTTAGGCTCTTATCGCTTGGTGACAGGAATAAACAACGAGTCCTCCAAATTAGTCTATCACATGAGATGATTATCTAGATGCCTTCACAGCTTTTCCTTATAAAAAAAGGTAGTGAATGAAGGAAGACACCAACCACCCCCTAGGAAAATGATTATCTAGGTGCCTTCACAGCTTTTCCTTATAAAAAGGTAGTGAATGAAGGAAGACACCAAACCATCACCTAGCCCTAGCAATGACTTTGATTAAATTCAATAAACCCACAGTAAACATGGTTAATTAAGACACAAATCCAAACATTACAAGACAATATTTCGAGGCCGATTCTCTATCCCCAGTGGAGTCGCCAGACTGTAGGACACAGAAACTGGGCGACGCATGCTGTTCTAGACTCAGGGCCTAGTTGGGAGTATGGAGTAACCCACGGAGGACTAAACCGGAGAGTAATGGAGTCGCCACCCGGTGTGAACCGGGAAAATGATTTAAGGCCGCACTCACCCCTCGCAAGGGAAGACCTCAAACCGTTGGGTTCGGAATGGTCCCTTACTTATGTCGTTTGTAATGAATGGATTTGTGCAATATTAACCAAGTCTACTCAACATACATGTTGGTCAAAGTAGTCTAAATTCTAGGTTTGCATGCTTCAACAGTAAACTTTTCATAACGGCAAACATCCGACATCACACATCAAACATGCTACATACATAGTAATCTGAATATGCCTTAATTTAAATTCCTAATACAAAAGGTAAATAACTAAAACATGCTTGAAATAAAATAACATTCTAGCAACCTAATCATGCTCAAATACAAGTTGGGTAAAATGAAATACGTGAATCCTTCAAGTGATACGGGGCATTATATCCCGAGTGCAAACCATAATACCGTCCATTCGGATTCGGCTGTGGAATTTATGTCCGGATTTCCATCCAATATACCACAAGAAAGAACACATATTTCATTCACCCTAAAATCACATCATACACTAATTCATCATTTCATGTAAACTAATTCTAATAACATGCTCAAATAACCATTCTAAGTCATTATTTCATGTGAATTAATCCTAAACGACATGCCAAGTTAACTACTCATGCTAAAATATCATAAAATACATTTTTAAATCATTATTTTATGTGAGAAAATTCTGTAATATAAACCCTCAGGTCTAACCTTTTTTGTCGTTGCTCGGAGACGCGTTACACGGCCGTCAGAAAGGCTAAATCACCACAATCACGCCGGTTCGCTGTTTTAGTGTTTTGCTCACTGCTTTGCCGCTTCGTTCGCTGTTTTGAGTCCGCTTTCGCTGCGTTTCAGGTCTCCACACTTGGCTCACTGGTTGGCAGTGAATTATGGGTTGTTTTGGTGAATTTTGAGGGTTATTGGACTGCCGTTTGCTTGGTTTATTCAAGGATCTTCAAGTGCAGTTTTTGCTCACTGTTTTGGTGACTTTGGGGGCTGTTTTGAAGGCTTTTGAGCTGCTGTTTTTGGGCGAATTTTGGAGAGTATTTAAGGCAGTTTGTGCACTGGTTTAGGGGCTAAAATGAGGATGATTTGGGTGCAAGTTTCAGAGGTTAAATGGGGCTGTTTTGCGTGAGCTATAGAGGGGCAGTAGAGGGCTGTTTATGCGCTGGTTCAGAGGGCAGTGGATGACAGTGAGTTGCTTGAATATTAGAGCTGATTTGGAGGACAAAATGCGTGATCAAGGGGGCTGTGACTTGGGCGTGCCTTGAGGCGTGACTAGGGCGTGACTTGAGGCGTGACTAGGGGCTGTATGGAGGGCTGACTTGAGACGTGAGGAGGGGCTGTATGGATGGCTGACTTGAGGCGTGAGGAGGGGCTGTATGGATGGCTGACTTGAGGCGTGACTTCTAGGGGGAATTAAGGGGCTGTATGAAGGCTTTGGACGTGAGGATATAGAGAGGATAGAGGGCTGTTTGTGATCTCCAGAATGCTTAATCTTTTCTTGATGTGTATCCTCTTTTCCAAGGCAGAAAAATGAGGGTTTAAATAGGCAAATGGAGGGCATTAATGAGATTGGCAAGTGATAATGAAAGGTAATCAATTTGATGACAAGTTTTGTTTGGAAATGGAAGGAAGGTAATGTATAATTGTGATCCTTTGTTGAAAATTCAATAAAGGTTGAAAGGAAAGGAAATGAAATGACAAGTTTTGTTTGGAAATGGAAGGAAGGTAATGTATAATTGTGATCCTTTGTTGAAAATTCAAAAAAAGTGATGGAAAATGAAGAAAATGAGAGGGGATTGTGATGGGCGTGGGGCTTGATGGCTAAATGATGTGGGGTTGATCTAATAATGCCTTGGAAATTAGGTGTCAAGGTAAAAGGTGAGATCAAAGGTGTAAAATAAATTGGTGGAAGGATAAATCATGTTTGAATAGTGTAAGAAGGGTGAATTTTGGTGTCATGGTCGTGGGCCTCATGGGTGGTGGGCTTGGTGTTTGATCTATTTTGGTTTCATGGGCTTTGGATGTGGGTTTAGGTGCTTAGGTGGGCTTAGAGGGGTTTGCGGTGATTTTTGGGTTGTAGATACGCTTTGAAACGAACATTCAGCAAGCAAACTCTGAGCGAACTTAGCAAATTAATTCCGAAACGTATTATCTCTTGACTTCACCTTTCCTTTGACCGCTTTCCGCGAACTCCACGACTAAAAGGCGGTGCCTCCTTATAAGACTCTTCATCGGGTTTGGTATGCAAAAATGCAATGCCTACACAAAAACCTGCAGGCATAACCTAAGAACAAACATCATCCCAATACATCATATCTTAATTCAATCCATCAATCTCATCTCAACAATCATTAATTAATATTTCTCATGCTTCAATAACTCATATATATATGGACTATCACAACAACATCAATCAACAAATAATTATAATAAGGGAATCATTCATTCATTGTACTTATCTTTATCCACGCCAAAAGTCATTAATAGTCTATATCCTTGTAAGAATACGAAAAAATAAAATTACGATTAGACCCCATTTTTTCCAAAATTATGATTTTATCTCTAAACTTTCTAAATTTTCATTTTAGCTATAAAATTCTTACTATGTACATATAGTCCTAAAACTCTAAAAATTTATTAATTAATCCCTAAAACCATAATTTACAGATTTACCCTCTTAATCAAGTAAACATACAATTAAGTCCAAAACTTCCAAATTCTTACATTTACACCCCCAAAATGGTAATAATCACGTACCAATCTCCAACGACCTCTAAATCTCACAACGAGAAGCCGTTGATCAGAAAACGTCTCAGGGATCTCTGTGATGGTGGTGGTGGGGGCTGAAACACGGTGGTTACCAACGATCGGTTAAACAACGATAACTACAATATTTTGCTCGTTTCTCAACAACCGAAGGTTTGATTTGGGCAAACGAAGTATCTAACTTGTGTATCTTGATGAGGGGGAAATTCGGGTCTTGAATGTGTCGTACACGCACGACGACGCGTATGTGCGTGAAACAGACGACTCAGCGATGCATGGGACGAGTATGAGGGTGCGTAGGTTGGATTCTTAACGGTATTCTGACGGTGTTAGATTTGTCTCGTCGAGGGGATTCTCCTGATGTTGTCACTCATCGAAAACAGAGATCAGACGATCTCGAAAAGCCTCTTTCTCTCTCTGGATAGATTTTCTCTCTCTAGAAAATCTCCATCAAATGCTATCGGTTTCTCTCTCTAAAATTCCATGAAATTGCTCTAAAAAATCTCTTAAAGTGCTCTCCAAAACTCTCTCTTCACTCTCCTCCTAGATCTTAACAAAAAAAAATAAGATAAAGGCTAATGTTATGTATTAATATAAATGGTGGTGTTAGTTATTTGATTGGATTAGAGGTGGGGTGATAGGTTTTGTTTTGTTTTGATAATTAGGAGACATAAAAACATGCTTTAGGTAATGATATAAAATTGTGGGGTTTGGTTATCTTTGAATATAATTGAGAAAATAATTTGATAAAAATAAAATGAGGTATTACAATCTACCAACCTTTTAAAAAACTTTCATCCTCGAAATTTCTCAATCCTCAAACAACTATGGATATTTCTCCCTCAAATCCTATTCCAGTTCCCAAGTCGCCTCCTGTATGTGATGATTAGACCACATGACCTTCACAAGTGGAATACGTCTGGATCTCAACTCTTGAATCTTTCGATCCACGATCTTCACAGTATTTTCTTCATAAGTCGGGTTCTCGCTCGACTTTACCGGTTGACTCTCTAAGATGTGAGAAAGATTTGGTATATATTTCTTCAGCACGGATATATGAAATACTTTATGAATCATTTCCAAATCCGGTTGCAATGCCAGACGGTATGCCAGTTTGCCTACTCTTTCCAAAATCTCCAAAGGACCAATATAGCACGGTGTCAACTTTCCCTTCCAGCCAAATCTCAAAACTCTCTTCTAAAGAAGACTTTCAAAAAGACTTTATCCCTCACTTGAAACTCCAAGTCTTTCCTCATTTTGTCAGCATAACTCTTCTGTCGACTCTGCACCTCTAACTTTCTAGCTTGGATCAGCTTGATCCTCTCAGAGTTTTTTTATCTACCAAGTCTTAACCATGAATCTGTCTATCTCCAACCTCTCCAAACAAAGGAGTCTTACATCTCCTCTCATACAAAGCCTCAAACGGAGCCATGTCGATACTAGCCTAAAAGTTATTGTTGTAGGCAAACTCTATCAGATGTAAATGCATGTCCCAACTCCCAATGAATGTCAATACACACAATCTCAGCAAATCTTCTAGCGTCTGAATCATCTTCTCTGACTGTCCGTCGGTCTGTGGGTGGAATGCGGTGCTCAAAAAAAATCTTCGATCCCATAAACTTCTGGAAACTCTGCCAAAAAATGAGAAGTAAATCTGGCATCTATATCTGATACAATCGAAAATGGTACACCATATAATCGAACTATGTGCTCCACATAAAGTTTCGCTAGTCTTTCTAGTCCCCGTGTAACTCGAATCGGTAGAAAATGGGCAAATTTAGAGAATTGATACACTATCACCCAGTTTGCATCATAGCCCTTCTGTGTCCTTAGCAGCCCTACTACAAAATCCATCGTAATGTTTTCCCATGGCCACTCAGGTATAGGTAGAGACTGAAGTAACCCGACTGAATGTTGATGCTCTGTCTTAACCTGCTGCCAAACCAAACACCGAGATACAAACTCTGAAATCTCTCTCTTTATTCCCGGCCATTAATATGTTTTCTTCAGATTTTGATATATCTTGATGCTTCCAGGATGTTGTTGGGGTTTCGGGCGGTAATTCAGGTAAACGCAACAGAACGAGGAAAATTAAAATTTTCCGATTTCAATTATTTTTCTTGGCTAATTAAAATAAACTAATTTATCTTAATTACTCAATACTTAAAAACTAAAATTTTTACCCAA